>JAWNPU010000093.1:1780000-1795427 GCA_035047325.1 Drosophila vallismaia
GTCTGTCTGTCTGTCTGTCCTGTCTGTCTGTCCTGTCTGTCTGTCTGTCTGTCTGTTGTTGTTGTTGTTGTCTGTTGTTGTTGTTGGTCTGTTGTTGTTTTTTGTTTTTTTTTTTTTTTTTTTTTTTTTTTGTTTGTTTTTTGTTTGTTGTTTGTGTGTTTTTGTTTGTTGTTTTTTGTTGTTGTTGTTTTGTTTTTGTGTCTTTTTGTTTTGTGGTTGTTGTCTGTTTTTTGTTTGTTGTTGTGTTGTCTGTGTTGTCTGTTGTCTGTCTTTCTTTTTTGTCGTTGTCTGTCTGTCCTGTCTGTCTGTCTGTCTGTTGTTTGTTTTGTTGTTGTTGTTGTCTGTTGTCTGTCTGTCTTCTGTGTCTGTCTGTTGTTGTTGTCTGTTGTTTGTTTTTTTTTTTTTTTTTTTTTTTCTTCTGTTTTTTTGTTTCTGTGTTGTTTTGTTTGTGTCGTTTGTCTGTTGTCTGTTGTTGTTGTTGTTGTCTGTCTGTCTTGTCTGTTGTTTCTGTCTGTTGTCTGTCTGTCTGTGTTGTCTGTTGTCTGTCTGTCTGTCTGTCTGTCTGTTGTTGTCTTTGTCTTTGTGTGTTGTTGTTTTGTTTTTTTGTTGGTTTTTTGTTTTGTTTGTTGTGTGTTGTTGTTTTTTTGTGTGTTGTTTGTGTGTTTGTTGTGTGTTGGTGGCTTGTTGTTGTTGTTGTTTGTTGTTGTGTTGTCTGTTGTCTGTCTTTTTTGTTTGGTTTTTTTTTGTCGTGTCTGTTGTTGTCTGTGTGTGTGTTGTTGTTGTCTGTCTGTTGTGTGTTTTGTTGTTGTTTGTTTTGTTGTTTTGTTGTTTTTTGTTTTTTTTGTCTGTCTGTGTTTTGTTGTCTTGTTTTCTGTTGGTGTTGTTGTGTCTTGTCTGTTGTTGTTGTCGTTGTCTGTTGTCTGTTGTCGTTGTCTGTCTGTCTGTCTGTCTGTTGTGTTGTGTTGTTTGTCTGTTGTGTTGTTGTCTTTTTGTGTTGTTGTTGTCTGTTGTTGTCTGTCTGTTGTCGTCTGTCTGTTGTCTGTCTGTCTGTCTGTCTGTCTGTCTGTCTGTCTGTCTGTCTGTCTGTCTGTCCTGTCTGTCTGTCCTGTCTGTCTGTCTGTCTGTCTGTCTGTCTGTCTGTCTGTCTGTCTGTCTGTCTGTCTGTCTGTCTGTCTGTCTGTCTGTCTGTCTGTCTGTCTGTCTGTCTGTCCTGTCTGTCTGTCCTGTCTGTCTGTCTGTCTGTCTGTCTGTCTGTCTGTCTGTCTGTCTGTCTGTCTGTCTGTCTGTCTGTCTGTCTGTCTGTCTGTCTGTCTGTCCTGTCTGTCTGTCTGTCTGTCTGTCCTGTCTGTCTGTCCTGTCTGTCTGTCTGCTGTCTGTCTGTCTGTCCTGTCTGTCTGTCTGTCTGTCTGTCTGTCTGTCTGTCTGTCTGTCTGTCTGTCTGTCCTGTCTGTCTGTCCTGTCTGTCTGTCTGTCTGTCTGTCTGTCTGTCTGTCTGTCTGTCTGTCTGTCTGTCTGTCTGTCCTGTCTGTCTGTCTGTCTGTCTGTCTGTCTGTCTGTCTGTCTGTCTGTCTGTCTGTCTGTCTGTCCTGTCTGTCTGTCTGTCTGTCTGTCTGTCTGTCCTGTCTGTCTGTCCTGTCTGTCTGTCTGTCTGTCTGTCCTGTCTGTCTGTCTGTCTGTCTGTCCTGTCTGTCTGTCCTGTCTGTCTGTCTGTCTGTCTGTCCTGTCTGTCTGTCTGTCCTGTCTGTCTGTCTGTCTGTCTGTCTGTCTGTCCTGTCTGTCTGTCTGTCTGTCTGTCCTGTCTGTCTGTCTGTCCTGTCTGTCTGTCTGTCCTGTCTGTCTGTCTGTCTGTCTGTCCTGTCTGTCCTGTCTGTCTGTCTGTCTGTCTGTCTGTCTGTCTGTCTGTCTGTCTGTCTGTCCTGTCTGTCTGTCCTGTCTGTCTGTCCTGTCTGTCTGTCCTGTCTGTCTGTCTGTCTGTCCTGTCTGTCTGTCCTGTCTGTCTGTCTGTCCTGTCTGTCCTGTCTGTCTGTCTGTCTGTCTGTCCTGTCTGTCTGTCCTGTCTGTCTGTCCTGTCTGTCTGTCTGTCTGTCTGTCCTGTCTGTCTGTCTGTCTGTCTGTCTGTCTGTCTGTCTGTCCTGTCTGTCTGTCTGTCTGTCTGTCCTGTCTGTCTGTCTGTCTGTCTGTCTTGTCTGTCTGTCCTGTCTGTCTGTCTGTCTGTCTGTCTGTCTGTCCTGTCTGTCTGTCCTGTCTGTCTGTCCTGTCTGTCCTGTCTGTCCTGTCTGTCCTGTCTGTCTGTCTGTCCTGTCTGTCTGTCTGTCTGTCTGTCTGTCTGTCTGTCTGTCTGTCTGTCCTGTCTGTCTGTCCTGTCTGTCTGTCCTGTCTGTCTGTCTGTCTGTCTGTCCTGTCTGTCTGTCTGTCTGTCTGTCTGTCCTGTCTGTCTGTCCTGTCTGTCTGTCCTGTCTGTCTGTCCTGTCTGTCTGTCCTGTCTGTCTGTCTGTCTGTCTGTCTGTCTGTCCTGTCTGTCTGTCTGTCTGTCTGTCCTGTCTGTCTGTCCTGTCTGTCTGTCCTGTCTGTCTGTCCTGTCTGTCTGTCCTGTCTGTCTGTCCTGTCTGTCCTGTCTGTCTGTCTGTCTGTCTGTCTGTCTGTCTGTCCTGTCTGTCTGTCCTGTCTGTCTGTCTGTCTGTCTGTCCTGTCTGTCTGTCCTGTCTGTCTGTCTGTCTGTCTGTCCTGTCTGTCTGTCCTGTCTGTCTGTCCTGTCTGTCTGTCCTGTCTGTCTGTCCTGTCTGTCTGTCTGTCTGTCTGTCTCTGTGTTGTCTGTTGTCTGTCTGTCTGTCTGTTGTTGTTGTCTGTCTGTCCTGTCTGTCTGTCTTGTCTGTCTGTTGTCTGTGTCTGTCTTCTGTCTGTTGTCGTCTGTTGTCTGTCCTGTCTGTTGTTGTCTGTCTGTTGTCTTCTGTCTGTCTGTTGTCTGTCTCTGTCTGTCTGTCTGTTGTTGTCTGTCTGTTGTTGTGTGTTGTTGTTGTTGTGTCTGTCTGTCTGTCTGTCTGTCTGTTGTTGTTGTTGTTGTCTGTCTGTTGTTGTTGTTGTCTGTCTGTGCTTCTGTTGTCTGTTGTCTGTCTGTCTGTTGTCTGTCTGTCTGTCTGTCTGTCTGTCTGTCTGTCTGTCTGTCTGTCTGTCTGCTTGGTCTGTTGTGTCTGTCTGTCTGTCTGTCGTCGTCTGTCTGTCTGTCTGTTGTCTCTGTCTGTCTTCTGTCTGTTGTCTGTTGTCTGTCTTTGTTGTCTTCTGTCTGTCTGTCTGTTGTCTGTCTGTCTGTCTGTCTGTTGTTCTGTTGTTGTTGTTGGTTGTCTTGTTTTGGTCTGTCTGTTGTCGTCTGTCTGTCTGTCTGTCTGTCTGTCTGTCTGTCTGTCTGTCTGTCTGTGTCTGTCTGTCTGTCTGTCTGTCTTTGTTGTTGTTGTCTGTTGTTGTCTGTTGTCTGTGGTTTGTCTCTGTGTCTGTCTGTCTCTGGTTGTCTGTGTCTGTCTGTCTGTCTGTCTGTCGTCTGTCTGTCTGTTTCTGTCCTGTTGTCTGTCTGTCTGTCTGTGTCTTGTCTGTCTGTCTGTTGTTGTTGTTGTCTGTTCGGTCTGTCTTTGTGTTTTTCTTTGTCTTTGTTGTGTTGTCTTTGTCTTCTGTCTGTTGTCTGTTGTTGTTGTCTTTTGTTGTTGTGTTGTTTTGTTTCTGTCTTGTGTTGTTTTGTCTTTTTCTGTTGTCTGGTCGTTTGTCTGTCGTGTCTTGTTGTTGTTTTGTTGTCTGTTGTTGTTTTGTTGTTTTGTGTTGTCTGTCTGTCGTCTTTTTTCTGTCTTCTGTTTTGTTGTCTGTCTGTTGTCGTTTGTTGTTGTCTGTTGTTGTTTTGTTGTTGTCTGTTTTGTTTGTCTGTCTTTGTTGTCTGTCTTTGTTGGTTGTTGTCGTCTTCTGTTGTTGTTGTTGTTTTTGTTGTGTTTGTCTGTTGTCTGTCGTCGTCTGGTTGGTCTGTGTCGTCTGTCTGTTGTCTGTTTGTTTTGTTTTTTGTTTTTTGTTTTTGTTTCTGTCTTGTTTTGTTTTTTTTGTCTGTTGTTTTTTGTTTTTTTTTTTTCGTCGTTTTTTTTTTTTGTTTTTTTCTTTTTTGTTTTGTTTTCTTTTGCTCTTTTGTTTTTTTCTTGTTTTTTGTTTCTTTGTTTTTTTGTTTCTTTTTTGTTTGTTTGTTTTTTGTTGTTTGTTTGTTTGTTGTTTTTCTGTTGTCTTTTTTTGCTTGTGTCTGTTTTTTGCTGTCTGTTGTTTTTGTCTTTTGTTTGTTTTCGTCTGTTTTTTGTTTTTTGTTTTTGTTTTGTTTTTTTTGTTTTGTTTTTTTGTTTTTTTTTTTTTTGTTTTTGTGTGTTGTGTTTTTTTTTTGTTGTTTGTTTTGTGTGTTTGTTTTTGTTTTTTTTTTTTTTTTGTTTGTTTGTTTTTGTTTTTGTTTTTTTTTGTGTTGTTTGTCTTGTTTGTGTTGTTGTTGTCTTGTGTTGTTTTTTTTTGTTTTTTGTTTTTTTTTTGTTTGTTGGTTGTTTGTTTTTTGTTTTTTTTGTTTTGTTTTTTTGTTTGTGTTGTGTTTTTGTTTTTTTTTTTTTTTTGTTTTTTGTTGTTGTTGTTGTTGTTTTGTTGTTGTTTCTGTCTGTTGTTGTCTGTCTGTCTGTCTGTCTGTCTGTCTGTCTGTTGTCTGTTGTCTGTCTGTCTGTCCTGTCTGTCTGTCTGTCTGTCTGTTGTTGTCTGTTTCTGTCTGTCGTTGTTGTTGTCTTCTGTCTGTCTGCTGTTGTCTGTTGTCTGTCTGTTGTCTGTCTGTCTGTCTGTCTGTCTGTCTGTCTGTCTGTCTGTCTGTCTGTCTGTCTGTCTGTCTGTCTGTCTGTCTGTCTGTCTGTCTGTCTGTCTGTCTGTCTGTCTGTCTGTCTGTCTGTCTGTCTGTCCTGTCTGTCTGTCTGTCTGTCTGTCCTGTCTGTCTGTCCTGTCTGTCTGTCCTGTCTGTCTGTCCTGTCTGTCTGTCTGTCTGTCTGTCTGTCTGT
This sequence comes from Drosophila vallismaia, assembly GCA_035047325.1. Lineage (NCBI taxonomy): Eukaryota > Metazoa > Arthropoda > Insecta > Diptera > Drosophilidae > Drosophila > Drosophila vallismaia. The sequence continues at coordinate 1,785,043 of JAWNPU010000093.1, forward strand.
CTGTCCTGTCTGTCTGTCTGTCTGTCTGTCCTGTCTGTCTGTCTGTCTGTCTGTCCTGTCTGTCTGTCTGTCTGTCTGTCTGTCTGTCTGTCTGTCTGTCTGTCTGTCTGTCTGTCTGTCTGTCTGTCTGTCTGTCTGTCCTGTCTGTCTGTCTGTCTGTCTGGCCTGTCTGTCTGTCTGTCTGTCTGTCTGTCTGTCTGTCTGTCTGTCTGTCTGTCTGTCTGTCTGTCTGTCTGTCTGTCTGTCCTGTCTGTCTGTCTGTCCTGTCTGTCTGTCGTCTGTCTGTCTGTCTGTCTGTCTGTCTGTCTGTCTGTCTGTCTGTCTGTCCTGTCTGTCTGTCTGTCTGTCTGTCTGTCTGTCTGTCTGTCTGTCTGTTGTTGTCTGTCTGTTGTCTGTCTGTCTGTCTGTCTGTCTGTCTGTCTGTCTGTCTGTCTGTCTGTCTGTCTGTCTGTCTGTCTGTCTGTGTCTTTGCCAGTCTGTCTGTCTGTGTGTCTGTCTGTCTGTCTTCTGTCTGTCTGTCTGTCTGTCTGTCTGTCTGTCTGTCCTGTCTGTCTGTCTGTCTGTCTGTTGTCTGTCTGTTTCTGTCTGTTGTTGTCTGTCTGTCTGTTGTCTGTCTGTCTGTTGTCTGTCTGTCTGTCTGCTTGTCTGTCTGTCTGTCTGTCTGTCTGTCTGTCTGTTTTGTTGTTGTTGTTGTTGTTGTTGTTTTTTGTCTGTCTGTTTTGTTGTTGTTGTCTGTTGTCTGTTGTCTGTTGTCTGTCCTGTTGTCTGTCTGTCTGTCTGTTGTCTGTCTGTCTGTCTGTCCTGTCTGTCTGTCTGTCTGTCTGTCTGTTGTCTGTCCTGTCTGTCTGTTGTCTGTCTGTCTGTCTGTCTGTCCTGTCTGTCTGTCCTGTCTGTCTGTCTGTCTGTCTGTCTGTCCTGTCTGTCTGTCCTGTCTGTCTGTCCTGTCTGTCCTGTCTGTCTGTCTGTCCTGTCTGTCCTGTCTGTCCTGTCTGTCTGTCTGTCTGTCTGTCCTGTCTGTCTGTCTGTCTGTCTGTCCTGTCTGTCTGTCCTGTCTGTCTGTCCTGTCTGTCTGTCTGTCTGTCTGTCCTGTCTGTCTGTCTGTCTGTCTGTCTGTCTGTCTGTCTGTCTGTCTGTCTGTCTGTCCTGTCTGTCTGTCTGTCTGTCTGTCCTGTCTGTCTGTCTGTCCTGTCTGTCTGTCTGTCCTGTCTGTCTGTCCTGTCTGTCTGTCTGTCTGTCTGTCCTGTCTGTCTGTCTGTCCTGTCTGTCTGTCTGTCCTGTCTGTCTGTCTGTCTGTCTGTCTGTCTGTCTGTCTGTCCTGTCTGTCTGTCCTGTCTGTCTGTCCTGTCTGTCTGTCCTGTCTGTCTGTCCTGTCTGTCTGTCTGTCTGTCTGTCCTGTCTGTCTGTCCTGTCTGTCTGTCCTGTCTGTCTGTCCTGTCTGTCTGTCCTGTCTGTCTGTCCTGTCTGTCTGTCCTGTCTGTCTGTCCTGTCTGTCTGTCCTGTCTGTCTGTCCTGTCTGTCTGTCCTGTCTGTCTGTCCTGTCTGTCTGTCCTGTCTGTCTGTCTGTCTGTCTGTCTTGTCTGTCCTGTCTGTCCTGTCTGTTGTCGTCTGTCTGTTGTCTGTTGTCTGTCTGTCTGTCCTGTCTGTTGTCCTGTTGTCTGTCTGTCTGTCTGTCCTGTCTGTCTGTCTTGTCTGTCTGTCTGTCTGTCTGTCCTGTCTGTCTGTCCTGTTGTCTGTCCTGTCTGTCTGTCGTTCTGTCTTGTTGTCTGTCCTGTTGTTTCTTTGTCTGTCTGTTGTTTTTTGTTTCTGTTTCTGTCTGTCTGTTTCTTTTTTTGTTTTGTTGTTGTTGTCTGTCTGTTTTGTTGTCTGTCTGTCTGTTGTCTGTTGTCTGTTGTTTTTGTTGTTGTTGTTGTCTGTCTGTTGTCTGTTGTCTGTCCTGTCTGTTGTCTGTCTGTCTGTCCTGTCTGTTGTCCTGTTGTCTGTCCTTTGTTTCTGTCTGTCTGTTGTCTGTTGTTTTTTGTTTCTGTTTTGTCGTTGTTTTGTTGTTGCTGTTGTTTTGTCTGTTTCTTTTTGTTTTGTCTGTCTGTTTGTTGTTGTTCTGTTGTGTGTGTTGTTTTTGTTGTTGTTGTTTGTTGTTGTTGTTGTCTGTCCTGTCTGTTTCTGTTGTCTGTCCTGTCTGTCTGTCCTGTCTGTCTGTCCTGTCTGTCTGTCTGTCTGTCTGTCCTGTCTGTCTGTCTGTCTGTCTGTCCTGTCTGTTTTGTCTGTTGTCTGTTTCTTCGTTGTTTTGTCTGTCTTTGTTTCTTTCGTCTTTGTTTTTCTGTTGTCCTGTCTGTCTTTTGTTGTCTGTTGTCTGTCTGTCTGTCTTGTCTGTCTGTCTGTCTGTCTGTCCTGTCTGTCTGTCCTGTCTGTCTGTCCTGTCTGTCTGTCCTGTCTGTCTGTCCTGTCTGTCTGTCCTGTCTGTCTGTCCTGTCTGTCTGTCTGTCTGTCTGTTGTCTGTCTGTCTGTCCTGTCTGTCTGTCTGTCTGTCTGTCTGTCTGTCTGTCGTGTCTGTCTTCTGTCTGTCCTGTCTGTCTGTCTGTCTGTCTGTCCTGTCTGTCTGTCCTGTCTGTCTGTCCTGTCTGTCTGTCCTGTCTGTCTGTCTGTCTATCTGTCTGTCTGTTGTCTGTTGTCTGTCCTGTCTGTCTGTCCTGTCTGTTGTCTGTTGTTGTCTGTCTGTCTGTCTGTCCTGTCTGTCTGTCCTGTCTGTCTGTCTGTCTGTCTGTCTGTCTGTCTGTCTGTCTGTCCTGTCTGTCTGTCCTGTCTGTCTGTCTGTCTGTCTGTCTGTCTGTCTGTCTGTCTGTCTGTCCTGTCTGTCTGTCTGTCTGTCTGTCTGTCTGTCTGTCCTGTCTGTCTGTCTGTCTGTCTGTCCTGTCTGTCTGTCCTGTCTGTCTGTCTGTCTGTCCTGTCTGTCTGTCTGTCTGTCTGTCTGTCTGTCCTGTCTGTTGTCTGTTGTCTGTTTGTCTGTTGTCTGTCTGTCTGTCTGTCTGTCCTGTCTGTTGTCCTGTTGTCTGTCCTGTCTGTCTGTCTGTTGTCTGTCCTGTCTGTTGTCTTTGTCTGTGTGTTGTGTGTTTGTTGTTGTTGTCTTCTGTTGTCTGTCCTGTCTGTTTGTTGTTGTCTGTTGTTGTCTGTTGTCTGTCTGTCTGTTCTGTTGTTGTCTGTTGTTGTTGTTGTCTGTCCTGTTGTTGGTTTTCCGTCGTCTTTGTCTGTTGTCTGTTGTCTGTCTGTTGTTTGTTTTTCTGTCTGTTTCTGTTGTTGTCCTGTCTGTTGTCTGTTGTCTGTCCTGTCTGTTTGTTGTCTGTCTTGTTTTTTTGTTGTTGTGTTGTTTTGTTGTTTTGTTTCCTGTCTGTTTGTTGTTCTTGTTGTTGTTGTGTTGTCTTGTTTTGTTTTGTTGTTGTTTTCTGTTGTTGTCTGTCTGTCCTGTGTTTTGTTGTTTGTTGTTTTTTTTTGTTGTTGTTTGTCTGTCTTGTTGTTGTTGTTGTTGTCGTCTGTTGTTGTTGTTGTTGTTTTGTCTGTTGTTGTTGTGTTGTTGTTGTTGTGTTGTTGTTTGTTGTTTCCTGTTTTTCTGTTGTTTTGTTGTTTTTTGTTGTTCTTCTGTTGTTGTCCTGTCTGTTGTTCTTGTTGTCTTTTGTCTTTGTTTTGTCTGTTGTTTTTGTTGTTGTCTGTTGTCTGTCTTCTGTTTTTTGTCGTTGTTGTCCTGTTGTTGTCTGTTGTCTGTCTTGTCTGTCTTTGTTGTTGTTGTTGTTGTTGTGTTGTTGTTGTTTTGTTGTTGTCTGTTGTTGTCTGTTGTTGTCTGTTGTTGTTTTGTTTTTTGTTTTGTTTTGTCTGTTGTCTGTCTTCTGTTGTTGTCTGTCTGTCTGTCCTGTCTGTTGTCTGTTGTTGTCTTGTTGTTGTTTTTTGTTTTTTTGTTTTTTTTTTGGTTGTTTTTGTGTTGTTGTTGTTGTTGTTGTCTGTCTTGTTGTTTTGTTGTCTGTTGTTGTTGTTGTTTTTCTGTTTTTCTGTTGTTGTTGTTTCTTTGTTTTTCTGTCTTTGTCTGTCTGTTGTCTGTCTGTTGTCTGTTGTCTGTTGTCTGTGTCTGTTGTCTGTCTTCTGTCTGTCTGTCTTGTCTGTTGTCTGTTGTTGTCTGTTGTCTTCTGTTGTTGTCTGTCTGTCTGTCTGTCTTTGTTGTTTTTGTCTTTGTCTGTCTGTCTTGTCTGTTGTCTGTTGTTGTCTTGTTGTTTTTGTCTGTTGTTGTGGTCGTCTTTGTCTGTCCTGTCTGTTGTTGTTGTTGTCCTGTTGTCTGTGTCTGTTGTGTTGTTTCTGTTGTTTCTGTTTTTGTTTTTTTTTGTTGTTGTCTTTGTGTGTGTTTTGTGTGTGTTGTTTGTTGTTTTGTGTGGTTTTTTGTGTGTGTGTTTGTCTGTCTGTCTTGTTGTTTTGTGTTGTTTGTTGTTTTGTTGTTGTCTTGTTGTCTTGTCTGTTGTCTGTTGTCTGTCTTGTCTGTCTGTCTGTCTGTTGTCTTGTCTGTTGTGGTGTGTGTTTGTTGTGTCTTGTTGTTGTTCGGTTGTGTGTTTTGTGTTGTGTGTTTTTTGGTTTGTGTTGTGTGTGTCTGGTTTGTTGTCTGTTGTTTTGTTTTGTTGTCTGTTGTTGTCCTGTTGTCTGTCTGTCTGTCTGTTGTCTGTCTGTTTGTCTGTCTGTTGTCTTGTCTGTCTTGTCTGTCTGTCTGTCTGTCTGTCTTGTCTGTCTGTCTGTCTGTCTGTCTGTGTCTGTCTTGTCTGTCTGTCTGTCTGTCTGTCTTGTCTGTCTGTCTGTCTGTCTGTCTTGTCTGTCTGTTGTCTGTCTGTCTTGTCTGTCTGTCTGTCTGTCTGTCTTGTCTGTCTGTCTGTCTGTCTGTCTTGTCTGTCTGTTGTCTGTCTGTCTTGTCTGTCTGTCTGTCTGTCTGTCTTGTCTGTCTGTGTCTGTCTTGTCTGTCCTGTCTGTCTTCTGTCTGTCTGTCTGTCTGTCTGTCTTGTCTGTCTGTCTGTCTGTCTGTCTGTTGTCTGTCTTGTCTGTCTGTCTGTCTGTCTGTCTTTGTCTGTCTTGTCTGTCTGTCTGTCTTGTCTGTCTGTCTGTCTGTCTGTCTTGTCTGTCTGTCTGTCTGTCTGTCTTGTCTGTCTGTCTGTCTGTCTGTCTGTCTGTCTGTCTGTCTGTCTGTCTTGTCTGTCTGTCTGTCTGTCTGTCTTGTCTGTCTGTCTGTCTGTCTGTCTTGTCTGTCTGTCTGTCTGTCTGTCTGTCTGTCTGTCTGTCTGTCTGTTTGTTGTCTGTCTGTCTGTCTGTCTTGTTGTTGTTGTTGTCTGTCTGTTGTTTTTGTCTGTTGTTGTTTTGTTGTTGTCTTGTTGTTTTGTTGTCTGTCTTGTCTGTTTCTTTGTCTGTTGTTGTCTGTCTGTTGTCTTTGTCTGTTGTTGTCTGTTGTTTGTCTGTCTTTCGTTTGTCTGTTTTGTTGTCTGTTGTCTGTTGTCTTTGTTGTTTGTCTGTCTGTTGTTGTTGTCTTGTCTGTCTGTCTGTTGTCGTCTTGTCTGTCTGTCTGTTTTGTTTGTTTTGTTTGTTGTTGTTGTCTTCTGTCTTGTCTGTCTGTTGTTGTCTGTCTTGTTGTCTGTCTGTTGTCTGTCTTGTCTGTCTGTCTGTCTGTCTGTTTGTTGTTTGTCTGTTGTCTGTCTGTTGTCTGTCTGTCTGTTGTCTGTCTGTTGTTGTCTGTCTGTTGTCTTGTCTGTTTGTCTGTCTTGTCTGTCTGTCTGTCTGTCTGTCTTGTCTGTCTGTCTGTCTGTCTGTCTGTCTGTCTGTCTGTCTGTCTGTCTGTCTGTCTGTTTGTCTGTCTGTCTTGTCTGTCTGTCTGTCTGTCTGTCTTGTCTGTCTGTCTGTCTGTCTGTCTTGTCTGTCTGTTTGTCTGTCTGTCTGTCTGTCTGTCTTGTCTGTCTGTCTGTCTGTTGTCTGTCTTGTCTGTCTTGTCTGTCTGTCTGTCTGTCTGTCTTGTCTGTCTGTGTGTCTGTCTGTCTGTCTGTCTGTCTTGTCTGTCTGTCTGTCTGTCTGTCTTGTCTGTCTTGTCTGTCTGTCTGTCTGTCTGTCTTGTCTGTCTGTCTGTCTGTCTGTCTGTCTGTCTGTCTGTCTGTCTGTCTGTCTGTCTTGTCTGTCTGTCTGTCTGTCTGTCTTGTCTGTCTGTTTGTCTGTCTGTTTGTCTGTCTGTCCTGTCTGTCTGTCTTGTCTGTCTTGTCTGTCTGTCTGTCTTGTCTGTCTGTCTGTCTTGTCTGTCTTGTCTGTCTGTCTGTCTGTCTGTCGGTCTGTCTGTCTGTCTGTCTGTCTGTCTGTCTGTCTGTCTGTCTGTCTTGTCTGTCTTGTCTGTCTTGTCTGTCTTGTCTGTCTTGTCTGTCTTGTCTGTCTTGTCTGTCTTGTCTGTCTGTCTGTCTTGTCTGTCTGTTTGTCTGTCTTGTCTGTCTTGTCTGTCTTGTCTGTCTGTCTGTCTGTCTGTCTGTCTGTCTGTCTGTCTGTCTTGTCTGTCTTGTCTGTCTTGTCTGTCTTGTCTGTCTTGTCTGTCTTGTCTGTCTTGTCTGTCTTGTCTGTCTTGTCTGTCTTGTCTGTCTTGTCTGTCTGTCTGTCTTGTCTGTCTTGTCTGTCTTGTCTGTCTTGTCTGTCTTGTCTGTCTTGTCTGTCTTGTCTGTCTTGTCTGTCTGTCTGTCTTGTCTGTCTGTCTGTCTTGTCTGTCTTGTCTGTCTTGTCTGTCTTGTCTGTCTGTCTGTCTGTCTGTCTTGTCTGTCTTGTCTGTCTTGTCTGTCTTGTCTGTCTTGTCTGTCTTGTCTGTCTGTCTGTCTTGTCTGTCTGTCTTGTCTGTCTTGTCTGTCTTGTCTGTCTTGTCTGTCTTGTCTGTCTGTCTGTCTGTTGTCTGTCTTGTCTGTCTTGTCTGTCTTGTCTGTCTTGTCTGTCTTGTCTGTCTTGTCTGTCTTGTCTGTCTTGTCTGTCTTGTCTGTCTTGTCTGTCTGTTGTCTGTCTTGTCTGTCTTGTCTGTCTTGTCTGTCTTGTCTGTCTTGTCTGTCTTGTCTGTCTTGTCTGTCTTGTCTGTCTTGTCTGTCTTGTCTGTCTTGTCTGTCTTGTCTGTCTTGTCTGTCTTGTCTGTCTTGTCTGTCTTGTCTGTCTTGTCTGTCTGTCTGTCTTGTCTGTCTGTCTGTCTTGTCTGTCTTGTCTGTCTTGTCTGTCTTGTCTGTCTTGTCTGTCTTGTCTGTCTTGTCTGTCTTGTCTGTCTTGTCTGTCTTGTCTGTCTTGTCTGTCTTGTCTGTCTTGTCTGTCTTGTCTGTCTTGTCTGTCTTGTCTGTCTTGTCTGTCTTGTCTGTCTTGTCTGTCTTGTCTGTCTTGTCTGTCTTGTCTGTCTTGTCTGTCTGTCTGTCTTGTCTGTCTTGTCTGTCTTGTCTGTCTTGTCTGTCTTGTCTGTCTTGTCTGTCTTGTCTGTCTTGTCTGTCTGTCTGTCTGTCTGTCTGTCTGTCTGTCTGTCTGTCTGTCTGTCTGTCTGTCTGTCTGTCTGTCTGTCTGTCTGTCTGTCTTGTCTGTCTTGTCTGTCTGTCTGTCTGTCTGTCTTGTCTGTCTTGTCTGTCTTTGTCTTGTCTGTCTTGTCTGTCTGTCTGTCTTGTCTGTCTTGTCTGTCTGTTGTCTTGTCTGTCTTGTCTGTCTGTCTGTCTTGTCTGTCTTGTCTGTCTTGTCTGTCTTGTTGTCTTGTCTGTCTTGTCTGTCTTGTCTGTCTGTCTGTCTTGTCTGTCTTGTCTGTCTGTCTGTCTTGTCTGTCTGTTGTCTGTCTGTTGTTGTCTGTTTGTCTGTCTTGTCTGTCTTGTCTGTCTTGTCTGTCTGTCTGTCTTGTCTGTCTTGTCTGTCTGTCTGTCTGTCTGTCTTGTCTGTCTTGTCTGTCTGTCTGTCTTGTCTGTCTTGTCTGTCTTGTCTGTCTTGTCTGTCTTGTCTGTCTTGTCTGTCTGTCTGTCTTGTCTGTCTTGTCTGTCTTGTCTGTCTTGTCTGTCTTGTCTGTCTGTGTCTGTCTTGTCTGTCTTGTCTGTCTTGTCTGTCTTGTCTGTCTTGTCTGTCTTGTCTGTCTTGTCTGTCTTGTCTGTCTGTCTGTCTTGTCTGTCTGTTGTCTGTCTGTTGTCTGTCTTGTCTGTCTGTCTGTCTGTTGTCTGTCTTGTCTGTCTTGTCTGTCTTGTCTGTCTGTCTGTCTTGTTGTCTGTCTGTCTGTCTTGTCTGTCTTGTCTGTCTTGTCTGTCTTGTCTGTCTTGTCTGTCTTGTCTGTCTTGTCTGTCTTGTCTGTCTTTGTCTGTCTGTCTGTCTGTCTTGTCTGTCTGTCTTTGTCTGTCTTGTCTGTCTTGTCTGTCTGTCTGTCTTGTCTGTCTGTCTGTCTTGTCTGTCTTGTCTGTTTCTGTCTTGTCTGTCTTGTCTGTCTGTCTGTCTGTCTGTCTTGTCTGTCTGTCTGTCTTGTCTGTCTTGTCTGTCTGTCTGTCTGTCTGTCTGTCTGTTGTCTGTCTTGTTGTCTTGTTGTTGTTGTCTGTCTGTTTCTGTCTGTTGTTGTCTGTTGTGTTTGTTGTTTGTTGTCTTTTGTTTTGTTTGTTGTCTTGTGTTTGTCTGTTTTTGTTTGTTGTTGTTGTTGTTGTCTTGTTGTTTGTCTGTTGTCTGTTGTTGTCTGTTGTCTTGTCTGTCTTGTTGTTTGTTGTCTTGTCTGTCTTGTTGTCTTGTCTGTCTTGTCTGTCTTGTTGTCTTGTCTGTCTTGTCTGTTTGTCTGTCTTGTCTGTCTTGTCTGTCTTGTCTGTCTTGTCTGTCTGTCTGTCTTGTCTGTCTTGTCTGTCTTGTCTGTTTGTCTGTCTGTCTGTCTTGTCTGTCTTGTCTGTCTTGTCTGTCTTGTCTGTCTGGTCTGTCTGTCTGTCTTGTCTGTCTTGTCTGTCTGTCTGTCTGGTCTGTCTGTCTGTCTTGTCTGTCTTGTCTGTCTTGTCTGTCTTGTCTGTCTTGTCTGTCTTGTCTGTCTTGTCTGTCTTGTCTGTCTTGTCTGTCTTGTCTGTCTTGTCTGTCTTGTCTGTCTTGTCTGTCTTGTCTGTCTTGTCTGTCTTGTCTGTCTTGTCTGTCTTGTCTGTCTTGTCTGTCTTTGTCTGTCTGTTGTCTGTCTTGTCTGTCTTGTCTGTCTTGTCTGTCTTGTCTGTCTTGTCTGTCTTGTCTGTCTTGTCTGTCTTGTCTGTCTTGTCTGTCTTGTCTGTCTTGTCTGTCTTGTCTGTCTTGTCTGTCTTGTCTGTCTGTTGTCTGTCTGTCTGTCTGTCTTGTCTGTCTTGTCTGTCTTGTCTGTCTTGTCTGTCTTGTCTGTCTTGTCTGTCTTGTCTGTCTTGTCTGTCTTGTCTGTCTTGTCTGTCTGTTGTCTGTCTTGTCTGTCTTGTCTGTCTTGTCTGTCTTGTCTGTCTTGTCTGTCTTGTCTGTCTGTCTGTCTGTCTGTCTGTTGTCTGTCTTGTCTGTCTTGTCTGTCTGTCTGTCTGTCTGTCTGTCTGTTGTCTGTCTTGTCTGTCTTGTCTGTCTTGTCTGTCTTGTCTGTCTTGTCTGTCTTGTCTGTCTTGTCTGTCTTGTCTGTCTTGTCTGTCTTGTCTGTCTTGTCTGTCTTGTCTGTCTTGTCTGTCTGTCTGTCTGTCTGTCTTGTCTGTCTGTCTGTCTGTCTGTCTTGTCTGTCTTGTCTGTCTTGTCTGTCTTGTCTGTCTTGTCTGTCTGTCTGTCTTGTCTGTCTTGTCTGTCTTGTCTGTCTTGTCTGTCTTGTCTGTCTTGTCTGTCTGTCTGTCTGTCTGTCTGTCTGTCTTGTCTGTCTTGTCTGTCTTGTCTGTCTTGTCTGTCTTGTCTGTCTTGTCTGTCTTGTCTGTCTTGTCTGTCTTGTCTGTCTGTTGTCTGTCTTGTCTGTCTTGTCTGTCTTGTCTGTCTTGTCTGTCTTGTCTGTCTTGTCTGTCTTGTCTGTCTTGTCTGTCTTGTCTGTCTTGTCTGTCTTGTCTGTCTTGTCTGTCTTTGTCTGTCTTGTCTGTCTTGTCTGTCTTGTCTGTCTTGTCTGTCTTGTCTGTCTTGTCTGTCTTGTCTGTCTTGTCTGTCTTGTCTGTCTTGTCTGTCTTGTCTGTCTTGTCTGTCTTGTCTGTCTTGTCTGTCTTGTCTGTCTTGTCTGTCTTGTCTGTCTTGTCTGTCTTGTCTGTCTTGTCTGTCTTGTCTGTCTTGTCTGTCTTGTCTGTCTTGTCTGTCTTGTCTGTCTTGTCTGTCTTGTCTGTCTTGTCTGTCTTGTCTGTCTGTCTGTCTGTCTGTCTGTCTTGTCTGTCTTGTCTGTCTTGTCTGTCTTGTCTGTCTTGTCTGTCTTGTCTGTCTGT
>JAWNPU010000094.1:600000-877540 GCA_035047325.1 Drosophila vallismaia
TAACAATTCGAGTAACACAAAAGCGAAACTCTGGCAAACAGCGCAGAAATTTGTAACGATTTTCTAATTTTCGGGCAAACAACCCTCCGATCTCGGATTCCAATTCCGATTCCTGATTCCTGATTCCTGATTATGTTGTATTCCTTCGACGATATCTGTTGAAAATCGGTACAACAAACAAAAGGAAAGAGAGGGCAGATCGGGGAACGAGAGAGACAGCAGTCTACTGTAACAAAATGCGGATTCCCGGAGTTCCAATCGATTGCCGCCCTGTCCGTGTTCACATTAATGAGAATATTGTTAAATTAGTAGGCTTTGAAATGTGATATGCCCAACCACAAGGAGCGAGATGGGAATAGAGAGGTCGCTCCTGGTCAGGAGACCCTCTTCTTGACTTTGTCCAAAAGCGAGCAGCTGTGCCCTGCCGATCAGAAGGGTTCTCGCTACACCAGAAGAAATTGCTTTTGAAATGTAGCTACTTCGAAGCCTTTCTGATTGTCAATGTCACAAAAAATTATAAAGTTTTATAGCTTCACAGGGCAAATCAGGATTAGGCCAAGAAGCGCGGAACATAACTCATAGAGCTTCCCCAACCGAAACCCCTTTAATAGGCTTATGATAAACATGACACTTGACTTTTCTGCCACCGCTCGAGGGCGAAAGCGAAAGCGAGGGCGAGGGCGAGTGCGACTTCCTTGCGACGTGCGCTTGCTGCCCAAATTGCCAGTTGACACTCAATTTGACACATGAGCCCGCAAATTGCTCGACGTCGTCCGACCTCAAGTGTGTGCTCCATGGTTACTAACTTGGCTAATGATGTGCTCCTTCGGCCCCTTTGGGCGACATCCATAAGGGCCCAAAGGGGCAGACACATGAATAGCTCAACATTCGTCATTATGGCAACGACGTCTCAGTGGCCCGGGTTGGTGCCACATTTTCAGTTACAGTTACAGCTACAGTAACAGTTGCAAGTTACAAGTTACAACTCAGTTTCGGTTACAATTACAACTACCGTTGGCGGTAACAGCTGTTCGGGTAACCTCAAAGGGGGAGGCGACCGCCTGTGGGGCAATAAACAGGCATTGCCTACATTTCAGCTCAAAACTTGTGTGGCTGTGGCCAAAGTTTCATTTGAAGATTCATTTAAGGAGTTCTAGAGTCGTAATTGGTCTAGATTGCTTCGGAGTTTCAAATGGTTTAGGAAGGGGACTTATTAGTTTTCCATATTCCCCCGCCTGCTAGACCTTTCTCTAAATAGAGAAGATCTCAGTTTTTATTGGGACCCGCTCCCCACCCGCCAATAGGAAAGTCTCACCTAATATTTCCTCCACTAAATCCATCGTCAAACGCTTTATGGCCGGGATTTAAGCCCTTCGGCCTGTCATCGGAGCAGAGCCAGAAGACCAAACGGCACCTCATCAACACATCAGCATTATCATTATGATTCCGTTCAGAGGGCAATATAATTTGGGCAGAATGCACATGGAACCCAAACCAATAACAATAATAAAAAAATTCAAACCTTTCGGACATAAAAACAGCGAGCCAACTGAAAGAGTGGCTTTCTGTTGGTCCCATCTGTTATGGAGTACAAAATATTTATGATTATGAGGAATACACGGCAGGCTTATTATAAAATACAGCAACTTTTCCGAAATCAAAAGAAAAATCAGGCCCATGCCGACGCCGTGGAACGGGTCGGGGACACGATTATTTAAATACGACTGGTGACTATTGGGGACTGGGGACTGGGAACTCAGGTCGGGACCTGGGCCCCGGCTATGCCTCAGATGTGTCGCCTGGTCAGAGATTTCTTAAGTAGCTCCGAAGCAGCGTTCGATCGGTGGTTCTGTTGTCCGCCCGGCCATATCGACAGGTAGCCCAAATATTTATAGTGTTCCATAATTGAGATACACATTAATGAGTTGCCGAGGCGAGGCTGGGACTCTGGCTTTGGAATGGGGCTCTGGGGTCGGGGGCTCGCCTCAGAATGGTAGTAGCGCCCATTATTTTATATTGAATAGACTTGACTCTGGCTGGAAGACCCGAAAATAGAGCATTGTTAATACTCTTCTCGAAGTAGGTTTTCTAGGGTATTCCACAGATCTAAGAAATTCAAATATACTCCATGCTACTTTAACACTTACTCATTTTATTTAATCCTCGTAGTTAAGAAAGCAATCTTTTTGTAATAGTTTTTTTCGTATTTGTTGGAAGAGGATTCGTGCATTCAATGACAAAAAACTCGGTTGTGTTGTGTTTTATTTCGATTCCTAGTTGTCTCTGCCACTTGTTGTTGCTGTAAATTTAAATAATAACTTTGTATATTTTAGAGGCCTCTACTACCGATGTCTTCACCCTGTTGCCAGCCGCCTTTTTGGCTGACTTGGCAGGCTTGCCCCTCCTCACTTGGCCCGAACGTGGGATGCAGTCGCATCGGCTGCCTTTTGTCGGCTCTGACCAGCTTTGATTGCTATGCAACTTATTAGTTGTTGTTATTTGTTTGACTAGACACAGTCATATATATGCGGACGATGCCGATAATGCCGATGGCAGTTGGGCAGAGCCGTTGGAAGCCGCTGCTGTCTGGGGTGATAATGGGACAAATGTCGGTGGAGAAATAACCCGGCTTAAGCCGCTCCGAACTCCAAACTTCGCAGACTCTGAACTCCCTTTTCTTGGGCCTTTGTCAACATATCTGGCTTATGTGAGTCAGAATTATGTGACGATCGCCTCGGCAAACGGCGGCGGCAAAACGTTTTGAGGTTTCCCGGCCAGAACCCAGAGCTGGGACTCTTGGCCACATGTTGTCGCAGCTTTAATAAAGACATCAGCCGCGCATAATTATGGATTTGTAGTAGCAGTCCGATCCGCCTCTCCCCCTTCGCATCTCAACCGATTACAAATGCAATTCGTTCCGCTTCGTTTTTTAGCTCGGAGCTGTCTTTTCTTCCCATAAGTCCAGTAGATTGGCATTATTGTCATGGCCAGAGCAGCCGGCAATCTTCTTTTGGCCAGGTTTTAATTCTATTGCCCCGACCGGGCCATTCCTCCGTGATTGTCCACCTTCCCCTCCTGCTCTCTGCCTCTCTTATGCAAATGAGCTCAATTAAATTGATATCAAAATGTTTTCCATTTATTTTTGTTTAGTTTTTATTTTATTGAAGCTGCTTTTTGGCTACTGCGTGACTTTGTTTGGGCGTGAGTTGCAGTTAGCTGGGATCTTTTGAAAACGCTAAAAAGCACTACAGTTAGAAGGCATTTGGATAAGCCCCAATGAGATTTTCCGGATGGGGGATTTGGTTTTGTAGTCTTTCGATTATTAGATGTTTCTCACAACAATTTCTGAGGAATTGCCAGCTCCAGCTGGGAGAGGGTCTCCATCATCACTGTGAGAAAGGGTAACAAATCAGGATTTATCTTTTATATAGAGAAATCAAGAAGGGTTCCAATATTTTTTACGGTGCACTAAGAATAATCCGCTGACAGTACCCAAAACGACAAAGCTGTCACAAATGGCAAGCCAATCAAGCTCTAATCCCACATCTAATGGCAACGTAAACAGCAACACCTTCTCGGATAAAGATCGGTTAAGGAGTGGGGCAAGGGAGCTCGGGGCGAGATGGGACACTGTTTGTGCAACCATGTTGAAACCTATTCAAATTAACAAATGTGTTTTAATCTCCGACAACAAATTTGAATTGTATTTGGTGGAATTCCGTTCCTCTGGCTGTCCCTTCTTTTCACCTCCGTCAGCCCGAACACCCGCTGCTTGGGCAGGTACAGTGAAGCCCGGGGTGATGCCTGTGCACGGTACAGGGAGCCCTCCTGTGACTGCCACTGCTGGCATGTTGCTGGCCAGTTAAATGTTTCACAAAACTCTCCGTTGTTGGCATTGTTGGAACAGGTCGATCGATCTATGACAGATGAGATCATGTTGACTTGCCACAAAAGGCGCACAGTCAGTTGGCTGTGATCCCGATGTGGATGAAGAAGTGGATGGCTGGAGGAGGTGGATGAGGGGCAGGGCCAGAAAATGGCCTGGAACAGCCCAGCTTGCTCTGCCGTTTTCCCAACTCTCGAGTCCTGTTGCTTTCGATGATGTATCGTTTTTGGTACCGACTGCCAGGGAACTCAAACTTGAGCTCGTGATTGTTGATATATAGAGAAAAATTATTGCTTTAATTCCATTTATTATATTTCAATTTATTCTTTCCAATATTTGTCATATCTGAGAGAATAGCCCAGAGTGGCATGAATGGATTTGGATGTCAGGGAATCCCAATCAATACCTTATTTTCTGTCCGTGTAGAATTGGGTACTGTGGGCCAGGGCCTGGATCCGTTTGTTGGCATTAACATTACCATTTGGCTGCTTCACGCTACGTGGCCGCCGTCCTCATCTCGTGGGCAAATTCATATTCAAAGTGACATTTATGCCATGCTCTACACATTCCGGGCGATACGACTTGACTGCCTTCATGCGAAAACCTTTCCGTGGCCCTCTTCGTGAGTGGCTGGTTTTTTAGTCACTTTTGAGTAGTGGACTGCTGACTCCCTTTCCTGATGAGCATGATTCCCCCAAGGCACCCATCGAAGAGGGGACTAAGCCTCTTTTTCTCTGCCTTACAATAGGTGTTTATTATTGGCGATTTGTGTTTATTTGTTGACAGCTTAGTTTTTGGCCTAGGAATCGTTTCTTTTTAATCCCACTGTTTCTGCCAGAAATTTATTGGCCAAATGCACTTGGAAAAACTGAATAGGCTTCGTTATCCCATAGTTTTGAGCAAATGTTTGAGCATTCCTACACTTTTTCTCACTGCACCTGGAATTTGCATGGCCCTTCGGGGGATTATCGCAAACACAAATAGGGGAAAACAAATAAGGAAAAGGACTGCAGAGATGTACAAATTGAGTGCAAAACATGGGCATTTTTGCTGCTTCTCAACGCCTTTCTGTTGCTTCCGCAGTAGCAGTAGGATCCGGACCCAGGACGTATCCAGCTGACATTCGAGTCCTTTTCCTCCTTGCTGCCGCCCCTGTCTTCAGGGTGCTGCGACATCATTTGACTTTAGTTCTTGCCTACAATTGTGGGCCAGTTTGACGCATGTCCAGCTTTGTTCTGTTCTCTTTTTGCTGTTTGGCCAAATCGTGTTGACAGGCCCAGGGCTAGAATGCCAGGTCCTGCCATCAATCATCGGATGGCAGCAGCAGGACGGCAGCAGATTCGTGTTTTCCCCGGAACTCGAATGATTTTGTATGGGACCCACGGGGAATTGGGCATCCAAGCAGGGGGCTTGAGAATGCCAATACGATATTGGGTCTTGGACTGGGATAGTCATCTGGTAACCGCATTCGGCGTAATCAATTGTTTAGGCTACCGGCCGGCCACTCGGTCATCCGATTCCGCAGGGACCGGCACGAGAGTTACAAAAGGTGCGAAGATCCTAGCGGTGAGCAGCTGTCGGTAGTGATGACTCGTGTCGGAGGCTTAAGGTGGAGGTGCTCCAAGCACCATTATCACTGGCACTGGGGAGAGGCCAAGGCCTCAAAGTTATACACAAAGAATGCATTTCATTCTAAGGATATAATTTCAGTCTAAAATAAGACTTTCTTTGTAACTCTTGAGTAATTTCAATTTAATGAAGATGAAACAAAAGCCTCCCAACGAATTCGCCTTCTTCTTGTGCTAAAAAAGCGATAATGGAAAGATAATTTGGGTCAATGTCGAAGTTATAACTCTCTTTCATAAGTTTCTTACAGCCTTAGGAACAGAAAGCTGCCAGGAAGTAATATAGATCAATTCGACCTACTTCTAGAGCCATCCTGAGTCTCCATGGAAGTCACTTTCTTTTGAGCGACCAGCGCTCCACATGTACTGATGTAAAATCTATATAAAATAGTTTGTGGGGTCGGGAATTATTCCTTATTTGCGTTACAAACTTCTGGACAAAAGTTTAATACTCCGAAAAGAACAACTCATATGTGAGTTGCGCCAAGCCGCTTTGATCAGATCAACAATGCTTGCCACAACAAAACAACTTCTTTGGCTTTGTTGCTGGCCCAAATGAAAAATGTTTGTGGAGAAAAAGAAACCCCAAGAAAGAAAGAAAGAAATCCATCTTCATGGCTGCTTTGACGATTCAACCTCACAGATACAGATACATTGGTACAACCCATACAATTCCACTGAATACTCTCTGGTCTCCACAATGGAAGTCTCTTCGAGTCTCGCGACGCTGCTTCTTGAATCTGAATCTCGATTTGTAAACAAATACAACCAGTCAAGATCGGCAAAACAACGACCGTAGTTTTGGCCTCAAGTGCGCGTAATTCCAGCCACAATGGGGCAGGTGGAAGAAATTGTTAGTTATTGAAGTTAATTGTTTTTAAGTAAATGAAACCTTCTTAG
Organism: Drosophila vallismaia; assembly: GCA_035047325.1. NCBI lineage: Eukaryota > Metazoa > Arthropoda > Insecta > Diptera > Drosophilidae > Drosophila > Drosophila vallismaia. Next base: position 606,412 of record JAWNPU010000094.1, read on the forward strand.
ACTTATCTGTCTTTGAAAATGTATTATTTTTAGGACACAAACCCACTGTTCCATCGACTCCCAGTGCTTTGGCCCAATTAATTCAATAGTACAATAAAAACAATCATAATAATAACACTGAGTCGGGTACATGGGTATTACAACAACAACAAAAAGCGCAAGTTCCATCCCCATGCCCCATGCCCCATGCCCCATTCCCCGGCCCCCTTAATACTCCATCCGATCCATCATATAAACACACATCATAACGCGCCGACGAACTCGAGGAGGACTGACGACTGACGACTGACGAACGACCTTATTCCACTCACAATCAGTCAAAATTGAAAATTTATTGAATAACCGAGGAAAAAAGTTTAAATACCACGAGAGTTCGTCTGAGAGCGCATGTTTGTGGCTGTGTAAAGATCAACAAAGGATTTCTTACCAAAATAGCTCGTGTCAAAAGACTTTGATCCATTAATCAATATGCCGCTGCCGCTGCCGGAGTCGGAGTCGGAGTCGGATTCGGATTCGGAGCCACCGAAGGTTTTATTTTGTTTTTGATTTTTTTCCCCCTTTTTTTGGCCCGCCCGAATGCCAGGAACGTCATCTTGAGCTGTTTGTTGTAAGCTGCACTTGGAAAAATGATGTATATTCATTAAAGCCTCTCCCACCCATCATTTAAGTAATTTTGTATTACATATATATTGTATTTTTTGCAGTGCACTATGGGATGATGATGATGAAACGACCCTCGGCTCCCAGGTCCCATAATATCCAAGATCTCCATCTCGCCGAGATCCCAGTGCCGTACAAAAGAGCTGAACCGGGTTTTGTGCCCAGTCAAGATCATGATGAGGCTGTTATTTGGGCCTCGAAGATGATGTAGCACAGTGAAAAGGAGGCCCACTAGGCAACCATGCAACCATCCATCCATCCATCCATCCATCCACCCCGCTCCACACGGATTTTATTGTCTTCCGTAATGCGCCGACGAGCATGTGACATGTGTAAGTGATAGCGTTAATGCCGCTTTTAAGTAGTAATTATGTCTTCAATTGGGCATTGAACATTGGGCTCACAGAGCTTTGTTTTGGGCCCGAGAGCGGGAAAGAGTTGGTCTTTTAATGATCGACCAGGGACTGCACCGGAGGAGGGGTTAGCGCGTGTTTCCCAGGTGGGGGGCAGCACCGAATAATGGACAGCATTACGTCTCGTAATGTGGCTCCCTTTTGTTGGTTTTGAAAACCAACACACGTTTTGTTTAGGAAAACTGTCTTTTGCAGAAGTTCTTCTCCGCCAACTAATTCTTAAGCTCTAGTCTCCTCGTAATTTTGCCTGTTCCCGATTCCGATTCCGAGTAGAGACATTCTATACCGGCGCTTAGTTGCGGTCGACCGATTCCGACCTGGTCGCTCCGCCATTCGCTTTTGTCAAAACAAATTCGGCTTCTACTTTTCCGGGTCGTCTGCTGGTCGTGTGAAGCAGTAATTGCCCCCTAATATTCCTTGGAATCTGCATGTGGACGGCTCCTCCTCCTCCACAGGCCAAGGCCTTTGTTTTAGCCCCTAAGAGCGGGAGTAAATTAAGCACTCTGCTTGCTTTCATTGTTGTCATAATTATTGTTTAGTGGCGCATCCTAGTCGTCCTGCGGCCGGATGGGGCTTCTCCCCTCTGTCCGCGACCGCGGTACCCCGATCCCGATCGATTCCCAGTGCCAAAGTACAAATGTCGTACATAAATCGCGCGCACAAACGAATGGCCGGGAATTAAAGAGCAAAGATATCGAATTACACACCTGACGACGGACCTGAAATCTGGAGAACGAGAAACCGAGGGACCAGCCGAGCCAGCCGAGCCAGACAAAAGCTAAGCCATCGCAGTTTATGTGAACTTTCTTCGGGAGTTTCTGGCTGCTTTGCATCGCTGCCGGTCTGCCGGGCTGCCGGGCTGCCTGGAATCACCTGGACCTCGCTGGCTGCAGTGCATCCTCCTTTTTCAGGCTCCAGACTCCGCTGCATACTTTATGGGCATTAAAAATTCAACTGGCAGCAATTTTTCGTTGACAACTTCAAATGGAAGCCGCAGAAATCGGCCTCCTCCTCGCCCTCCAAGGCCCTCCTCCAGATTCCTCCCTCGGAGCCTCTCGCATCCATAATCCCTCCGATAACGGCTCCTCCCCGCCGGCTCTCCGTCCACTGCCAATTTAATGTGTCGGCGTGTTTATCGGCTAATGAAGTTGACAACACGCGGATTAGCGCATTTAGTTGGCCAACTGTTGGCAACTGCCGAGGCAACCGCTCCTGGACCCGCCGAGGGAGGCTGCCAAGGGGACGCCAAGAAGAGTCTGGACTGGTTGGGTGCACAGGAAGAAAAAGAAGGCAGCTAAATGCCCCTCAATAGCTGCTTTTAAAAGAGTTTTTCAGTTTTTATGGAAAACTTATTAAATTTCTGCTTTCAATATTTTTTATTTGCATTTTTTCTCGTCGTGTAAGATCCTACGCGGGAGTTACCGACCCATCGGTACAATACACCACCCCTCCTTCTAACCCCCAGGTCTTCACAAGTGAAGACATCGAACCGGGAAACGTTGCGATACAAAGTCGCAACATAAACATCAACGACGAGTCAGCCGCCGATATTCACCGTTAGCAACACGGCATTCCCTTCACACAGACAACGCAGCGCATACAATCCCACATACACTCTTGTAAACATACTCTCTGTTGCATCAGACTCTCTATTTCTAAGAACTCCATTCGTTATACACATATACATATTCACTATAAGCTTATTTTAAGACCAAAAAATAAAGACGACCGATTAGTGGAGTTTTAGCAGCAACCACTTGCAGACGTATCCAATTCGATCGAATTCCCTAACAGCCGTAGCTACTTCCAAGGCCAGCTCCTCTCTTCTCTGAATTTAAAATACCCCGCGAAGCTCCCCGGAGGTAACTGGCGCAGCCGGAAACTGGAATGGAAAATATTCTATTAAACCTTCTATTAGTTCTACTGTAAGTAGGTGTAGAAAAAGAGTGAGAATGAAGTGCAGTAATGTCTAAAAGTGAATACAACAAAAGTCCTACTACAATACATAAACCGCCTTAATTAACATGCAAAACACCCAGATATAATTTCAAAAGAAAAAAAAAGAAGAAGATGTAGTGTACCTACGTGGCATCAATCGCTGATAAACCACTGCCGAAACATTAAAGGCCCAGTACTACATCACAAAATACTTATATATACATCGAAAATATACACAACAAAACCATATATACAAATGTGTAAGAGTGACGTATAATGTACTTGTGTGAAATCAATCGCTGATAATCACTGCCGAAACTTAATAAGGCCAAGTACCACATCACTACTTTCATGTGTACATATATATGCAAAACAATTAAAACAATTCACACACACAAATATTTCAAATGCAATAAGAAAAAAAAAGAAGATGTAGTGTACCTACGTGGCATCAATCGCTGATAAACCACTGCCGAAACATTAAAGGCCCAGTACTACACCACAAAATACTTATATATACATCGAAAATATACACAACAAAACCATATATACAAATGTGTAAGAGTGATGTATAATGTACTTGTGTGAAATCAATCGCTGATAATCACCGCCGAAGCTTAGTAAGGCCAAGTACCGCATCAGTACTCTCATGTGCACATATATATATGCAAATACGAATTTATATGAACGGTGAAGAGTATGTTTTCTAAGACTGGGCACAGAACCACAAAATCACATATAAACTGCACACCTTAATAAAAAGGAAAATCTTTGAAACATGCATCCATATTCTCACTCTTTCAACACAAATGAAGTATTCAAATATTACATACATACATTAATACCACTATATTACAGGAATTAACGCACAAAAAAAAAAAAAAAACACCATTCAACTATAAACAAATAATTAAGAACCACTAAGTACATTATAAATTGTATACTCCCTTTCTCTCTTAAATGTCAAAGAAATTAACACAAACTATAAAACAAACAACTCGTTCCGTATTAGGATCACACACACTTCCAAAAAGAGTCACACGTTCAGTTACTAAAACAAACACCCTCCCCGTAATTAGAGAAAATACCCTCTCACCGCCCCTTCAACCTATAAATATGGATTCAGACAACGCCTCCGTAGGTAATTCCGCCCCCTTAACACCTACCGTCAGTGGCTCCAGCAGTATTGCTACGACACTTAGTGCCACCGATATTTTAGCCTTCGTTAAAGAACTTCCGACTTTCGATGGTACTCCAAGCCAACTCGACAAATATATAACTAGCGTTGAAGAAATAATCATGCTCATTAGGGGTACCGACCAAACACCGTACGGGCTTCTAACACTTAGGGCAATTAGGAACAAAATAGTTGGAAGAGCAGATGAAGCCCTAAACCTAGCTAACACCAAACTTATATGGGACGATATCAAAAGCAACCTACTACGTCTATATTCTAGCAAGAAAAGCGAAGCTACCCTCCTAGGCGAGCTCCAATCTCTCCCGGACAACCTAACCCTAGGGCAATTGTTCTTCGGCTTATCGAGGATTAGGAGCCAACTTATATCCATTACTTCCAATAGTGGACAGTCGGCCACAATCATCGAAGCCAAGAAAACACTATATGATGAAGTCTGTCTAAATGCCTTCATTTCAAGAATCAGAGAACCACTTAAAACAGTCATCAGATTGAAAGACCCCAAGACTATCGAAACAGCTTACGAGCTATGTCAAAGAGAAAGAGCTCGTTACCAGAACAGAAACCCATACCCCCCAACACCAAACAATACCGTACGACGAACTAACAATTACAATAACAATAACAGCAACAATCACAGAGACGACAACAACCGCAACAACCGTAATTCACCTTACTTCCAAAACCACTCATACCATTATTCAAACCCCAACTCCCAATATCGTCAATCAAACAATGGCAACAGAAATAGTAACCCGTTTAAAGACAATAAAACACCAAATTATGGGCTACACAACATAGAAGAAGAAAAACTCACCCAACACTGCCCTACCGACCTAAATTTTCAGGCACCCGCCTCAAGAACCCGACCGGATACATAAACCCCACCACACATGCAACATCCCTTCCATACATAACCCTAAACCTACAACAAAAATTCCCCTTGTCATTTCTTATCGATACAGGATCCAATAATTCCTTCATCGACCCAGAATCTGCAAACCAACTAGAGTGCACAACTCTACCAACATCCACTTCAATTACAACAGCATTAAATAGTTTCAAAATTGAGGAAAAAGCAATATTCCCAATGCCACCCGAGTTCAAAACCGAAGGTCAAATTACCCTACTTAAATTCAAATTTCACTCTCATTTTAACGGCCTCATAGGAATGGACCTATTATCACACCTAGAAGCAAAAATAGACCTAGTAAACTTACAACTAGTAACCTCAAAGTCTACACTCCCAATATCCTTGTACACTAACCAAGCTTCAAAAATTTTTAACATCCCCGCCTACAGTAAAGTTATCTTACCACTACCGGTAAAGACTAATCATGGCGAATTCTATTGTTGCGCTACACAGCTGAATAATGAGTTAACCTTGTCAGAAGGACTATATAAAGCAAACAATAATATTGCCAATGTCGAAATCTCTAACAAATCCAACTCGGATAAACTACTATACCTAGAATACCCCCTAGAAACCACCCTCTACAACAAAAACGATTATATCGAATTCTTTAACATATCAGCTACACCCCTTAATAACGATAACCTCCAAGCCCCATTACAAATCCCAACAGAACATCTCAATCCAGAAGAAAAAGCAGCCTTAATAACCCTATGTAAACAATTTCGCGACATATTCTACAACCCAGAAACACCATTAACTTTCACCAACAAAATCACACACTCCATCCCCACCATAGACAACACTCCTACCCACGCAAAATCCTACAGATACCCTTTTGTCCATAAAACAGAAGTCAAAAAACAAATTGATTCCATGTTAAATCAACAAATTATTAGATCTAGCCACTCCCCTTGGAGCGCCCCGGTATGGGTGGTCCCAAAAAAACTAGACGGTACAGGGAACAGGAAATGGCGGCTTGTAATAGACTACCGGAAACTCAACGACAAAACCATTTCGGACAGATACCCCATCCCAAACATGAACGACATATTAGATAGCATAGGCAAAGCAAAATATTTTTCAACACTCGACCTAACTAGCGGTTTCCATCAAATTGAGATGGAACCAAAAGATATCGCCAAAACAGCTTTTACAGTCGAAGGGGGCCATTACGAATTCATACGGATGCCCTTCGGCTTAAAAAACGCACCGGCTACCTTTCAACGGGTTATGGACAACGTCCTCGGCGACCTTAACGGCACCATTTGCTTAGTCTATCTCGACGATATTATCATTTTCTCGCCTTCCTTACAAAAACACCTAGCGGACATAAAAATGGTATTCGAAAAACTTAGAGCGGCAAACTTTAAACTACAACCCTCGAAATCAGAATTCCTGAGAAAAGAGATAGAATTCCTAGGCCACATAGTCACACAAGACGGAATAAAACCAAACCCGAACAAGATAAGTGCGATCAAAGAATTTCCTTGCCCCACCAACAGAAAAACTATCAAATCTTTTCTCGGTTTACTGGGGTATTATAGGAAGTTTATAAGAGACTTCGCTCGAATAACGAAACCCATGACTAAACAACTGAAAGGAAAAAGACAAGTTACTATAGATAAAGATTTTGTAGACGCATTCGAACAGTGCAAAACTCTTCTTTCCAATGACCCGATACTCATACACCCAGACTTCAAAAAACCATTCATCGTTACTACGGATGCTAGTAACTTCGCGTTAGGGGCCGTACTATCCCAAGGCTCCTTACAGAACGATAGACCTGTATGCTTTGCCAGCAGGACCCTTTCTGACACCGAAGTCAACTATTCAACCATAGAAAAAGAAATGTTGGCAATAATATGGGCAGTAAAGTACTTCAGACCATATATTTATGGCGTAAAATTTACTATTGTTACAGATCACAAGCCACTAATATGGCTTATGAATTTCAAAGAACCCAATTCGAAAATAATTCGTTGGAGACTCCAACTCATGGAATACAATTTCGAAATAATTCACAAAAAAGGTTCACAAAATGTAATCGCAGACGCCCTAAGTAGAGCAGACCCAAATTTAAACCACAGCGAAACACTGACTGTTAAGCCTTGTCCCACATCCGAAAAACCTATTAACGAATTTAACACGCAACTCATACTAGAAATAGATACAAATACGTCTTGCCAAACTACAACACCATTCAAACAAAAACTTAGGAAAAAATATTCACAGCCCTCTTTCGATTTCGATAATATTGCTAAAATCTTGAAAGGAACCCTAAAACCTAACAGGATTTGCGCATTCTTGGCAGACGATAATAATTCCGCATTAATCGAAAAAGCATTCTTAACGTACTTTGCACACAAAAAACACTTTAAAATTATCAGATGCAAATCACTTCTCCACGAAATTGTAGGAAACCCCGAACAAAACAAATTCATTCAGGAATATCACACTAATAACAATCACAGAGGCATCGATGAAACATTCCTTCACCTCAAACGAGAAACCTACTTCCCCAATATGAAAAGCAAAATCTCTGAACTAATTAGGAATTGCGAAACATGTCTAAAACTCAAATACGACAGACAGCCACAAAACATTGTATTTGAAATTCCAGAAACCCCAACGAAACCCCTCGATATAATACACATAGACATCTACACCATTAACAATAATTTTAACCTGACAATCATAGACAAGTTCTCAAAATTCGCAGCTGTCTACCCCATTCCAAATAGAAACGGTATCAATTGCACCAAAGCAATCAAAAACTTTTTCAGTCAATTCGGACTACCCAAAAAACTAATACACGACCAAGGAGTAGAATTCTGCAACGACATATTCCGCAAGTTTTGCTCTCAATATAATATACTTCTCCATGTCACATCCTTCCAGCAATCTTCAAGTAACTCTCCAGTAGAACGCTTACACTCCTCTTTGACAGAGATTTACAGAATAATACTAGACACACGGAAAAAACACAAACTACCTACAGACCACGAAGAAATAATGTCAGAAACTGTAATAACCTATAATAACGCAATCCACTCCACCACTAAACACACCCCTTTTGAACTTTTTAATGGTAGGACCCATTTATTTGACAAAACAATAATACCCAATAATGAGCATGACTATTTAAATAAACTAAATATATTCCAAGATAAACTCTACTCCGAAATAAAGGAAAAATTGTCCACAAACGCCCAACAAAGAACAGAAAAGCTAAACACAAGCAGAGTAGAACCAACAACACTACAACCTAACAGCACAATTTTCAGAAAAGAAAACAGGAGGAATAAACTAACACCACGGTTCTCCTTACACAGGACAGCAAAAGATAAAGGAAAAACCTTAGTAACCACAAAAAATCAAAAAATCCACAAATCAAAAGTTAGGAAAACATTCAAACCACCAAATGACTTAAGCCTTTCAACCTGCACTCCAGATCTTGCCATGGGGCATACCAATCTATCTTCATCCACAACTTCAATAGCACCAACCTCTTAGCAAAAGTGCCGCTAGGGAAAACACTCGTGATAGGCTTAACTATAATATAGACTTATTACTTAGTCACCTAAGCGACATTATAGAAAGTACACTGCTTGCCAAAATTAATGTTATCCCAAAACTCATTTTAGATAAGACAGAAATAAACAAAATCAAACAAATTTTTGAAACCCAAAACTACACAATAAAATCCGAGCAACACATTTATAATCTGTTAAAAATGAACACACTCAATTACCAAGACAAAATAATTTTCAGTGTCAAAATTCCTATTTTTCTAAATCCTAACTACGAAATGGCAAGATTAATTCCACTCCCAATAAATTCCACACAATTTGTAATAGCACCTAAGTACTTAATATATAATAACAAAAATAATAGTATGTTTTCAACTATGTATAAATGCCCTGTAATAGAAGAAAAATTCGTCTGTGAAATCGATCCTATCAATAACCTCAAAAATAATACTTGCCTGGGACACCTTATCCAGAATAAAACCAGCTACTGCAACATAAAGGAAACGGGACTCACGACCGATGTGTTCGAGCCGGAAAAAGGCTTCATATTTGTATCTAACGGGAACAACCTCCCAATCACATCTTCCATACCGGGTCCGAACACATTCTTCCAATCGTCGCTCCACCAATTCCTCCGCTATGGCCGTCGCTCCAAACTGGGGGGGAGGAGTTACCGACCCATCGGTACAATACACCACCCCTCCTTCTAACCCCCAGGTCTTCACAAGTGAAGACATCGAACCGGGAAACGTTGCGATACAAAGTCGCAACATAAACATCAACGACGAGTCAGCCGCCGATATTCACCGTTAGCAACACGGCATTCCCTTCACACAGACAACGCAGCGCATACAATCCCACATACACTCTTGTAAACATACTCTCTGTTGCATCAGACTCTCTATTTCTAAGAACTCCATTCGTTATACACATATACATATTCACTATAAGCTTATTTTAAGACCAAAAAATAAAGACGACCGATTAGTGGAGTTTTAGCAGCAACCACTTGCAGACGTATCCAATTCGATCGAATTCCCTAACAGCCGTAGCTACTTCCAAGGCCAGCTCCTCTCTTCTCTGAATTTAAAATACCCCGCGAAGCTCCCCGGAGGTAACTCGGGCATTAGCGGAAAAGCATAAGTTAATAACGCTGACGATGAATATTATTTTTATGTACAAATTCAGAGCCCGAATTCGCAGACGGGGCTCTCAGATCCCCGACCTCTGTTCAATTGCTCTCCTAGCTCCTAGCGGTGGACTTCAGATGCTGCACAGCACTCCTTTGGAAAAGCTTCTCCTAGATCCCCCATAGGTAATTTGTTGCTCCGGGCCGGGTTGTGACATAGCGAGTTATACGATGTGATAAGACAATAAATATTTTTACCATTTACAGTTCAATTATGCCTTTCCATGGCCAGGCCTTATCGGGAACATTAATTCCTCGATGGGGAGAACCTGTCCAAGTTATGAACTTGTTGGCATCGCAACATCATCTGGTCTTCGGGATTCTAGCCAACTGGCTTTGACCAACTATTTATGACCAAATATGTTTGATCTGATAAGTTCCAATTATAAACTGGGGCTTCAACGAGTTCTGAGAGTGATCTGTAATGTGTTGACGGTTAGGAAGTTTAGAGTTGTACTGATAAGTGGTCAAGAGTCGTAAAATCGGAGGAGATATCAGAAATGGGCAGAAATCGAAGCAGCAGTGGAAATATTTATCTATTACATTTGGCGTCAATAGAGCCCATTACCATTAAGTTGCTAACCCCTTTTGTCTGCTTTTAGCTGCTGCGGTACTTTGTCAATTTATGGCAAATATTTATGATAATTATAGACATTCGCGGGCCGGAAAATAAAATCATTTCATGACATTAAATGATAGGCCTGGCGAGCGGAACTGTAAAAGCAGCGGAAATCGAATCGAATTTTGTGTACAAACATGCGACAATGAAAGCCAACTTTGTGGAAAACAAATCGAGTTCCGGTCAGCGTTGAATGAATATTGATAGTCTGTAATTAAGTCCCACCTAGCCACCCCCTCAAGGATGAGTGTCATGCGTTAAAGAAGCTACCCAGAAGGGAGGTTTCCTTTATAATTCATGGTCTCCCAACCTTAAATTAAATGGAAATTGCTCGGGAACCGAACAAACTGCCACTGAATCAAGGATTGGGGGAGGTGGGATGAGGGATGGGGGATGTGGAATGGGGGCATGTGCGGGTGTGGAAGGATATGTAATTTGACTAAAGTTTTCAAAATTGTTAAGTGCCCAATTGTGCGTGTGAATGTGTGTGTAATAGAGCGTCACCCGAGAGCCAAAGGACCAGCCTGCCGGCGCACCTGTCCCCGTTCGCATTGTCCTGGGCACAAAGGGTGGGGCTCAGGTGCTTTAGCTTGTTGAATAATTTGTGCTGCGAACCATTAGAATCACAGCTATGTCCGTGTTCGGGCCTGCTTTATGTAAATATTTGATGTACACCTACGTGGTGTTCTAGAATCCCGTTTTAATAATCGAATAAAAAGGATAAGGGGATTATAATAGGATTGGGTCTTTGATTGAAACTCTCGCCCTCCACTAATTTTACTCTCTACTTTATGTTCTATCTACCCGCATCGACGAGCAAATTAATTCTGTTCTATAACTCAGCACACAATGCTGTCAAAATATTGAATTTGTGCCTTTCTGCTAAATTATCAACGTCAAACGCGAAACCGGAGAAAACGAGAAAGACATCGAGTCATCGGTGAAGCGGCGGCAAATTTCGCATCTCCTCCGTTCAGCTTTTTTTTGTGCAGAAGCTAAAGGTTGTCGCTGATGGCCAGACAGACCCTCAAGCACACTCACTCAAATCCCATCAAGACAATAAATTTCCAATTTTATTTTTGCCGCCGCCACAGAGCTCACGGCGTTTTTATTACGAATGGGCGAAAACAAAATAAGCACTAAAATTAATCGTCGACTTAGCCAGCGATTACCACAAATATCAAAGACGGCATCCATTTCCGAAGGCCCTCGGTTGAGATGTGTCAGGGGTTTCTGGGGTTTTTGTGGATGAGATTAAGCCCCATATGGCAGTGAAAACGGGGGTTTAATCAATTTTCAAATGTTTTTTATTAGCTAGAGTTACAAGGAAACTCTAAACAAGATCTATAGTTTCTTTTTCAACTATAAGAATTGCTTTGAATGTTAGGGAATGAAATAGGATTGATGGGAATGAAATAATTAAGAGGAAGGAATCTCCGTGTTACTCCATATTAGCTGATTGTGATTTGAAGACCATTATTTGAGTGCTACTCCCCCATTTTCTCCACTTTGGAAAAGCGATCCCTGCAAATCCTTTTCGATGGCGTAACACATGTCTCCTTGACAAGGAAAAGATCCCTAACCATATGTGCCATACGCTCTAATCCTTTGTTATTCAATCAATGCGATGGCTCTGTTTCTTCGATTTCATCCTCCAATCTTCCAGCACACCTTTCATTGCCAGGGTGTAAATTGAGCTCTAATCAAGGTGAGCCGATCGCAAATCCTTTTCAAGTCATCTCATGTTTACCAAAAGGTGCCGAAAGCAAACATCTAGTGAAAGGATTAGGTACCCCAAAGCACACGCATGCTCCGGCAGGAGGACCCTCAATAGGTCCAAATTAGGTGGATCCTGATCCTGATCCCGATTCAGATCCTGATCCTATTCTTGTAGTCTGCATTGTGCAAGCGACAAATTAATTGCATTTACAGCAGAAACTCGATATTTTGCGTGGCAACGGTAGCGGGTGTGGACTCTCCATTGTTTCCTCCTAGCTCCTCCATGCCGCTGAAATCCTAAACTTGAGTCCTGATTAAATAATTAATAATATTTTATAAACAAGCGGCGCCCTTGTTGCGCAACAAGCCATCCGGGGGGAGGCCTCAAACCACCAAGGAGTACAGGGAGAAAAGCAATTCATCGCATCCTCACGATAGGGACCTTCACTAATTAGAAGAACTATCCTGGCCCAGATTTAACTTTAATGTTGACTTGTCCTTTTTAATCTGTTTACCATCCAGTTGCGAATTTTGAGAATATTAGCCAGAAATGTTTGTTTTCTTTCCGTGTAAGCTGCCTACTTGCTCAGAGGTCCTTGGAAATGGCCCACACAAGCGCATTTTGGACCATATCTATAATCTGATCGGGCCGTCTAGAGTGCCACTGCATTGCATCTTGGAAAGGACCGACCGAGCAATGACAAAACACAGGTCTAAACAACAAACACGTTAATGTCCGAGATGTAGATAAGTTCATCATCGGCGCAGTGCCTCCGCCCAGTCCCAGTCCTAAACCACACTTGAAAAAACGGATGTAGCTGGAAGATTGATTTTTGAAACACCACACTACTAATACCTGTATTGAGGCACTGAATCTTCCCTGTGCACTGACCACTCCGCGCCGGAGCAGGGTGGGGTGCTGACGTCTTGTAGGAGGCGGAACGATGATGGCATTGATGGTGCCTCGAGGGCCGTTTAAAGGCCGCCACAACTTATCGACAGATTCGAATCGGATCTGTGTCCGCTTGTGTGTGTTCCCTGGATGGCTGCCTCCTCCAGCGGCTGCCTTGCCGCAGGATCTGCGATAAATCACTTTTTAGTGCCGCGTAGCATCAGAATCAATAAAGACCGCAACCGCCTGGAAGGTGTATAAATGGAAACGTTGATGGCTTCATCATTGGCCAACTGCGGCATTTGATCACAGCATTCGTTCCGCTCATGTAGGTCTCCTTTCGGCTTTGTTTGTTTCTGGTCCCGTTTAGGTAGAGGATCCGCTGGCCAGGTGCCTGATTTACGTCAAACTGTGTGTTTGATGGCCACTAAATCTTCTCTTCGACACTAACTTCTTAATTATCCTAATAGACAATGTCCTCAAATTGATTGGTATTTAATTCCTCCGATGGAGGATTTGATTTGATTTGATTTTTCACTACAAAATTACATATCATATAAGGTTAAAATCTCTCGAAATTAATTAAGATTGCTTGTAAATTTATAAAAAATGTTGCATATCACGGTTTTTCATAAGCTAACAAGCTACCTTTGAGATAATTTTCAAATTTCTAACATTTAAAATGGAACTAAGCATCTGTAGTACAATATAAATTTGTTAAATTTAGATAAAGTATACACATTATTTTTTGGAGAATTGATTTGCCTAAGCTTGTAACCGAACGGATCCAATTAACATAACACCAACTAACATAACTCCATATTATTGCCGCTTATTGATTTGAATTTGTGCGCCAACTTCCCAACATATTGATGGGCAGCACTGGATATCGATAAAAGCAGTGGTCGATTTCGATAAGAAGCCCGAACGTCGGAAAACGAGTTGGCGTCCCTGTCGGTTGTTGCTACTCAATTGCTGTTGTTGTTGTTGCCGTTTGAATGGAATTCAAAACCAAACAAAATCTCGAGTGAAGACAAACGGTTCAAGATCTAGTCCTCGAGTCGATACCTGTCTAGAAATTTTCGGTTTGTTTGTATACACAACAAAATTCTTTGTGCGCATGTAAAATATTAAGGTGAGTTTTCGTTACTTTACACCCAGTTTTACACCCAAACATTCCCCCACATCGCGTCCACGCACACGCACAGCCCAACGCACCCACACAGGCCGCAAAAAGCCGGCTGGCCGCAACAACAATAACTCCGGCTGGATAGCTTCGCGCCATCTGACCTTTTTGAAATTTGCTGAAGTCTGAAGACTTTTGTCGGTGGCATCGGTGAAAAATATTGAAGGCGAAAGTCAGTCTGCGAGCGGCTTGTTTATTTTCGGCTGCTCCTCCTTTTTTTTTTTGGCACGCACCGCTCACTGTTATTGATCGATTGGCAATCGATGAGCGAAGTGTGCCCCGCATTGTGTCTTGCGATCCTCGTCGCATGATCTTGGTGCCGTGCCATCAGGTTTCGAAAATAGCCAGCCATTGACACGCCGCGCACACAGACGCCCTGCCCCGGTGAAGTAGCTGCACCACTTGCTACCTCCACTACTACCTCCGTCAGCCAGTCAGCACCTTGAACCCATTCGAGAAACCCACTTTTCATCCCCTTCCAATTCCACACCAAATGGTTATCTAAATTCCTAGTGATTCTAGTTTCGATTCCAATCTCCATCTCAAATCAAAACAAATTCCATTCATTTGTATTTTAAAAGTCACACAGATCCCTCCAAAAAAGAAAGAAAAAATAATTTCCAACTCCTTCCAACAGTTATCAAAATTACCTGTGAACTAATACTATGGCTCAGATGACCGAGAAGAGAACATCGTCGACCCGATCAGGGACCGCCGCGAAGGAGAACCACAACAGGTCGGGCGCGCGACACCACCACAGCCAGAACCAGCAGAGCCGCAGCGGCAAGGGCATTGAGATCCTTGACTTCCACGAGTCCTGGCTGGAGGAAGTGGAGCTCTACAAGGACAAGATGGTCATGTGCAAGAAGCTGGCCCACCACAACCACGTTCCCACCCCTTCTCACCCCAACCACTTCAATCCCCACCACTCCGCTCCGAACCGCTACCAGGGCCGAGGGGGGTCTTCCACGCCACAGCACCGCAGTGCCGCTGGCGGAGGATCGGCGGCCGGCGGGGGATCCGTCTCAGCGGCCGCCTCCGCCGCTGCTGCCGCCTCAGCCGCTGCCGCTGCATCCGCCCGCAGCTCGCCGCCCAAGCAGAAGACTCCGCCCTCATCGCGCAAACGCCACTCGCCGGAGAAGTCGCTGCCCAACGGCATATCCAGGTCGACCCAGCCGCCGCAACGCGTCGTCATCCGGGGATCCCCGCCCTGCAGCTCGCCTCCGAAGGTCACCACCGCAGTGGGTGCCACCGTGGCTCCCGTCATGGCCACCAGCGTGCTTCAATCAGAGCCCTACAAGAAGGTTCAGGTAAGTCGTACTTCTTGGTGTCGATTGATCCTGTTTTGTGTATAAACCTGGTGAGGATTGGTGTAAACCATGTGTAGTAATGTCACTACCGCTCCTTGAAAAGTTTCCAATTGGTCAATTGGATAATATTTGTTTTTTTTTTTTATTGCTTTGGTTTTTTATTACAACACAGTCCTTGCTTCGCGGAAAGCCTTAAACATTTGATTTCTTTTTATAAAAACTACATGTTTCCAAACTGATTACTAACCCCTAAATCTGTGCCTTCCCCCACCTTGTTGCATGCAACCCTTTGGATACCCGTGCTTGTGCCACACAACTAACCACACAGATGCTATTGAAGCGCGCGAGAGACGAAGCCTTCTCCAAGCACCCCGTCGGAATCGGGAACGCGAGCGGCAATGGACACAAGCGCTCCAGCCTGAGCCCACCCATCCAGGCCAAGGGCGCTGTCTCGAGCCTGTCCTGCACGAGCACCCAGACCCTCAAGCCCTCGCCGGCCAGCAAGATCGTTGTGAACACGTTCCACGGCAGCAGCATGTTGAGTGCCCAGCAGCAGGAGGAGAAGAGCCGGCTGCTCACCCAGAACGGACTGACCAAGTCGGCAGCCACTGCCTTGGAGACGAGTCTATATGCCTCGCTCTACGCCCACTCGCCGCACAACGGCCAGCATCACTTCACCAGCCACCGGGTCACCGCGGGAGATCACAGTTCCCCGTATGTTGGTGTGTCCTTGAACAAGGGAAGTCACGACCACGACCGCAGACACGAGGACGATCCGTGTGCAGGTGGGTGAAGCGGTGCCGCTTTGCAGAAACGATTCACTGATCTATATCCTTTCAGCCATCGACGACATCAACAACTACGACGACTCGGACTCCGAGGAGGAGTATGTGGGAACACCGTTCTTCCTGGAGGAGGACAACTCGGAGACGCGCCAGAGCCGACACACGCGCCTGCAGCCAGAGAAGAGGGATTCAAAGGAGTCGGTGGCGACGTCAGACTCTGAGGCGTCGGTCTACTTCCGACCGGAGGCCATCCTTTCGCCCAGTCTATTCCCAAATGTCCCGCCCTACCTCAACTTCACCTCGCACGCCGACAAGGGTGCTCCCATGCCTGCAGCCCTGCATCGCGTCCTTAAATGGAAACTAAGTCCTGTAATGCCCAAGATTGTAAAGCGAGTGGTGCTCAATTCCGGCTTTCGCATTATCAAGAGTCAGTTAATCCTTGTTCAGAAATTGTCCAAAATCTGATTCTTTATCCTCGACAGACACCACCGACTGGATGGCCGTATGGGAGAAGCACATGAAGAGTCCCGGCTTCCGGACCATCCGATCCCACCAGAAATATAACCATATACCAGGGTCGTTCCGAATCGGTCGCAAGGACACCATGTGGAGAAGCATCTACAGTAACATGAAGAAATTTGGAAAGAAGGAGTTTGGATTTATGCAAAAGTGTGTTTATTTTCTGAGCTGCATTATTTGGAAGACATTTTTTAACCATTGACTAATATTTTAATTTGTATTAATCCTACAGATCCTACATAATGCCCGACGACCTAGAAAACCTTCGTCAGGTGTGGCCCAAGAATGCTTCCAAGCTCACGAAATGGATTGTAAAACCACCGGCGAGTGCTCGAGGAACCGGAATACGGATTGTAAACAAATGGAGCCAGTTTCCCAAAGATCGTCCTCTGGTTGTACAAAAGTAAGTAGCTTTAGTAGCCACTTTAGCTAGTCCTAGATTATTGATTTATATTCAACTTTAGATACATCGAACGTCCGTTGCTGATCAATGACAACAAGTTCGACATGCGTCTCTATGTGGTACTGACCTCGATCAATCCGCTTCGCATCTACATGTACAAAGACGGTTTGGCCAGATTTGCGTCCGTGAAGTACAGTTCGGAGCTGAGCAATCTCGACGAGCGGTGCATGCACTTGACCAACTACAGCATAAATAAGTTCTCGCAAAACTATGCCAAGAACGAGGACTTCAATGCCTGCCAGGGACACAAGTGGACGCTGCAGTCGCTGTGGTCATGTCTGGAGAATCGCGGCGTCAACACCAAGCGCCTTTGGGCCACGCTACGCAATCTTGTGATCAAGGGAATCGTCAGCGGAGAATCGGGACTAAACCGCATGTACCGTCAAAATGTCAATTTTCGATACAATTGCTTTGAACTATTTGGCTTCGATGTGTTGCTGGATGAGAATTTGGTGCCGTGGCTTCTGGAGATCAACATCTCCCCGTCCCTGCACTCGGAGCTTCCGCTAGACCTTCACGTCAAGGGGCCCCTTATCCAGTCTGTGCTGAATACGGCTCTCTACCAAGTGCCGCCGAAACTTAACGAACGTCAACAGGCCGAGATTTTAGAGGAGCTGAATCTCACCGGACCTCTATGTCACGATAAGCGTATCTTCACCACCTGTCTGACGGCAGAGGAGGTTCGCAAGCATAACCAATACACTAACCGAAGCATCGAGTTCCGGGAGGAGTATGTGGACACCATTCTGGACAACCTGCTGCCCGATGACGTGCGTTGTCTAATCGTCGCCGAAGACGAGCTGGCGCGTTGCCAGCCACTGGAGAGGATCTTTCCTACGGCGGGGACCCATATCTACCTGCGCTACATCGAGAACGCCCGCTACTACAACCGTCTGCTGGACGCCTGGGAGTCCAAGTACGCCAAGAACCGGGAGACAGGCATCGCCCTGCTGTCGCGATATTGCCGAGACAAGTATCATCTGCAGGTTTCAGACGCGGCTATGGAGAAGGTGAACCCATCCCCATTTCCATTTCGCTTTCGCTATCGCTTCTGTAGCTCGTTCTCAAGTCATATTTCTTACCTAGGAACCCAATGTCGCACTTACCGAGATCGATATGCTGCACGTGCGCAAGGATGAGGTCCTGGACGGTGCCGCCACGCTGGCACTGCTCAAGCCCGCCGCCGCCGCAGAGAGCGGCGATGTGGTGCCAACCAGTCAGCCCAGTGCCGCCATCGAGATTGCTACATGAAACCACCGAGACTGACCGTCACCGCCGCCGCTTACCGAAACCATCAGAAAGTGACACGCGTTCTTTCCCCTACCGTTTCCGGCTAGCATCCCGTTCACCAAATTCACCTTGGAAATGTCGCCACCAAATAAAGTTACATAAATCCGATCGTCTTTATCATACAAGTTAATTTTGTTTTTATACTCAATCTTTAAAATATGTATGTATGTTCTACTTATTGTAAATTTAACAAATAGCGCTCCATGGACTTCAACAGAGTCTATCAATCTGCAACATCGCCCGCTGAAGAACAAACGTACTTGTGGTCAAACGCAAGTATGCAATAATTTGTTTATTTCCAGAATGTAAAATATGCAACAGGCTTGCTACAGTCTGGAAAATGGATCTTTGGGGATACTTGACTTGCAGCCTCCATAAAGCTCAGTTCCCCCAAGCCGTTGGAAGCGGAAAATAAATTAAAGAGGAACCTCTTCCAGAAGTACAAATTGATTCTGTCGTTTGGTAAGTATTTGATTTGGTGAATGTATTGATCTTTATATATTGCCAATCTTAGCATGCAGATCGGTTTATGGTTTCATAAAATGTTCCATGGAAAGACGGGGATCCGAGTCTATAAACTTGGAACTTTAATCCAACGAAAAGTTAAAAAAACTATCTCAAAAGCAAGTATTTATTTACGAAAAGCCTCCTTTCTTAATATTAATGTTTACCTAATTGCAGTTTTTCAAAAGTATTGAAGGAACAGAAAATCATGTTTCGGAAATATGGAAAAGCTGCCTACCATTCATAAATCACCTGAGAAGCAGCCATGCCATCGAAATGAGAATATTTTGACTTAAGCCAAATATTATTTTTAAAGCTGAATGTATTTTTACAAAATAATATGTAATACATTTCAAAAATTATGAATTTAAAAGTTTTTCAATGAAAAAGGAGGGGAGAAAATGTTTAGCGAGTTTATAATTCTCAACCAGTTCTGGCATGGTTTGTGTATAAATACAGGATCGCATCGCCGTTTTCAACTCTTAAATTACATAATATCTCGGCTATTTGAAGTCCAATCGCAAAGGTGGATATTTTAAACGATTCAGGAGACGAAATTAAAGCGATCCAGCAAAAAAAATTGATGTTTTGGCAAAATAATTTTTTTTCAAGGATTTTGTGAAAAATTTTTGCATAGGTCGCTTTGTATTCGTTTTCTGAATTATTTAAAACAGTTCCCACCAAGATCCGATGTCAAATAACCGAGATAATCTGGATTAAAAAATTTGAAAACGGCGATGCGACGCTGTATTTATACTCAAACCATGCCAAAACTGGTTGAGAATTATAAACTCGCTAAAAATTGTCTTCCCCCTCCATTTTTTTTTTTGGCATAATGAGATGTCAAAATATGAAAATATATGAAAACTTCAAGTGAAAATAGTGGAATATTAGGAATATTGTCGAAAACCTCTATTTGCCGGGGAAAAAAACTTTAAAAAATTAAAAAAAAATCCAGAATATTTGTAAAAATTCGTTATACTAGGCCGTTGGTGGGCGACCCTAAATTACATCGCAGTATCTATCGCCGCGAGACAGTTAATGAGGAGGTCCTACAATGAACCTACAATGAATATAAAGGACATTTCGAAAACATTGATTCAAGAGTTGAATATCAATATACTTACCATTCCGAAGCCGGTTTCCAATTGGGTCACGCTCCTGCATTCGAAGTAGCGTCGCATATAAAGGAAACCCTTCTGAACGACCTAATTAAAGAGGTCAATAGGAAAATACATTCTGCAACCTAATAATAATCTTTTAAACCTGTTCATTTAAATTAAAACTTAAAATTAGACTCAAGCACTTTTATCGATTATTAATATTAGAGGAGGTCTATCGCTTATCGATGTCCTTTATGTCGCTTTCCAACACTGGCCAAGATAACCGGTTCGAATTTCTGTTTTGAAAAGCGGGTAAAAAAGATATTTCAAAAAGTTAAAATAAAATATTTATTTCATTTTTAATATGTTGACTTAAAAAATTAATTAATAGCTTTTAAGCACACGGAACCAGTCCTAGGAAGTTGGAAATGGTCTGCTCTATGGGAGGAACCTGCTTATTCTCATGGCAATGCAGCAGCTTAAAGATGCCCGTGCCAATGCCCGCCGGCATACCCAGGATAATCCGCTCCGACACGCCGTTGATGGCATCCGTCTGGCCGTAGTAGGCCGCATCGAAGAGGTGGTCGGCGGTCTTTTCGAACGACGCCAGGTTGAAGACGCTTTCGCGCATCTTGGCCAGGCCGTGGCGCGTGATGCCAAGAACCTCACCGCGGGCTGTCATCTGGCTGGCCAGGAGCATGATGTGCCGCCAGTCCACGCTCATTCCGTGGCCCTCCATCACCTCCGTGATCTCGCTCATGATGATGGTGCGGGCGGCCTCTATTCCGAGGGTCTGGTAGATCTCACAGATGTTGTTGCTGCGCGTGTGCACTCCGACCACGCCGTAGGTGGCGATGACATCTCGTAGTCCGTAGCCCTCGATGCAGAGCTTATAGGTGGCTGGCTGGCGGGCGTCGTCTACGGCAATGACCGCCCGGTTGATGTTCGGCAGCCCCGCCACCACGACACCCTGCAGACTGAGGGCCAAACGGGCAAGCTCCGAGTTAATGGTGGCATTCCGTGTGGCTTCCACGCGCACGATGATCCGCGACTCGCGTGCCACCTCGACTTGCGCCGGCTTGAGGCGCATCCGGGACTTCAGGATGCTTGCCACTATGGTGTCCAAGTTGATGTGCAGGCCCAGAAGCTTGATGCGCGCCATATCGATGCCAATGGCCAAGTAGCAGCTGTGCGGACCGCACACCACCTCCACATACGACGACAGCTCCCCCAGAGTGGTCTTCTCGATGCGCGCTTTGACCTGCCGTGCAAACTCCATGCTCAGGTTGTCCTGCAACTCGGCTGTGATGATCGGAGTAGATATGGTTTTGGTGGCATTGATGATCTCCACTATGCGCGGCACACCCTGGGTGATGTTCATGGAGGCCACACCGGCGAAATGGAAGGTCTTCAGGGTCATTTGTGTGCCAGGCTCTCCGATACTCTGGGCGGCTATGGCTCCCACTGCCGTGCCGGGCTCGGTTACAGCCCGATTGTAGCGATCGTTGATGCGCCTCAGGAACTCCAGCAGCTGCTCTGCGGTGAGGCATTCGATTTGGTTGCACAGGTTGCCGTATGGGTCGTACTTCTGTTGCACGAGGCTGATCCTCTTCGCCACCGTTTTGAGGTGTTTCCTCACGTCTTCTTTGAAGTCTTCCCTAGACTCCGCCAATTCGGGAGTTTGCAACAGGGATTCCAGAACTTCAGGAATCTCAGAGCCACGAAGGGGTTTCTGTTCTCCAGGGTGAATCTGGGCACGCAGGTTTTCGTATTGATGGACGAGATCAACCGGCTTATTTCTGGTCTCCATTGACACGGGGTCCAGGCCATCGCCGCCGTAGATGGTATCCACCATTTCGTTCACGGCGTTGCGCACGGTGCCATCGTAGTGCACGACCAAGTCCTCTAAGCACTTGACCAGTCTTCGTTGCAGATATCCCGTCTCCGCCGTCTTAACCGCCGTGTCGACCAGGCCTTCGCGACCGGCCATGGTGTGGAAGAAGAACTCCGTGGGGGTCAGGCCCGAATAGAAGCTGTTCTGCACGAAGCCCCTGGCCGCCGGAATGGCAGAGTGTCTGTCGAAATGGGGAAGCGCCCTGTTCTCGAATCCGTTGGGCACTCGCTTGCCACTGATGGCTTGCTGACCCACGCAGGCAATCATCTGGGATATATTGATGTTGGAACCCTTTGACCCACTCAGAGCCATTATCAAGGCGCTGTTGGTGGGATGGAGTTCGGCAAAACAGGTCTTGGCGGCCTGCTCGCGAATGCCGGACAATTCCCGCAGCATCACAGACTCCAGTGTCTCCTCCGGGGTGCAACCAGGCTGGCACTGCAAGGTTCCGGCCTTCAGCTTGTCAATGTACTCATTGCACTTGGCGTATCCACGCTCCAGCAACCGCTCCTTGTGCTCCAGAAGCCGCTTGCTCGGCGTCACATCACTAATTCCGAACGAGAAGCCGCGGTTCTGAATGAAGTACGAGGCGATTCTGGCCAGCCGCCACATCGCCTTGGTGGCATGTGCCTCCCCAAAGTCGCGCAGCATCAGGTAGAAGATGCACTGCTTGGTACCAGAGCCCATGGTGGCCTTGTCCATGACGCCACACATCAGCTCCGAATTGCGGATGTGGATCCACGAGTCGTTGCTGCACAGATCCATGTTCCGCGTGTAGTTGCGCCCCTTGTTGACCATGTTGAGGCGCACCTGGGAGTCGTGGTTGGGTCGCATCAGCAGGCTGAACATCTGCTTGCCCGTCCACAGGCGGCGGGGCTTGAGCAGAGCAGGAGGAGGCATTTCAATGTGCATGGTGGAGTCCTCGTTGGCCAAGAAACAGGCAGCCAGCTGCATGGCCTCTTCTTTGGTTAGGAAGACCTCCTTCTGGGTCAGCAAGTAGCCGCCGGTGATGAAGTCCTGGGTGGCGGCAATCAAAATCTCCCCGTTCTTGGGCGTTACCAGATTCGACTGGTTACCCATTAGGATCAGAGCCTCGGCTCTGGCCTCCTCCGTTTGCGGCAGGTGAAGATTCATTTCGTCGCCGTCGAAATCCGCGTTGTACGGAGTGCAGGCACATTCGTTGAATCGAAAGGTCCGTTGGGGCTGCACCTTGGCCCGATGACACATGATGGACATCTTGTGCAGCGAGGGCTGTCGGTTAAACAGGACGATGTCGTCGTCGCGCAGGTGACGCTCCACAATGTCGCCGCACCTCAGTTCCTGGGCAACCTTTTCCCGGTTGCCGTAGGCCAGGTACTTCTTAAAACTAGAGCCGCGCTGCTGGACGTAGTTGGCGCCTGGATGAGTACTGGGTCCGTTGCGCACCAGCTGCCTCATGTGGCGCATGTTGGCTTGATTGACTCGCTCCGGGTAGGTAAGTATCTTGGCCACGCGCACGGGCACGCCCACCTGGTTGATCATTAAGTTGGGATCCGGCGAGATGACCGTGCGACCGCTGAAGTCCACTCGTTTCCCCGAAAGGTTGCAGCGAAAGCGGCCTTGCTTTCCCTTCAACCGTTGCACGATGCCGCGGGTCGTCTTCTTGGGAGCCATGTTGATGGGAATGCCGCTGATCTCGCTGTGGAAATAAAGGGCCACGTGCAGCTGCAAGAAGTCCCAGTCCTCGTGTATGAGCTCGATCTTGCCGCCGGTGGCCATGTGGCGTTGGATGACATCGTTGATGAGCAGAATTTCACTCTGTTTCATAGTTAGATCGTCCTCGGTGGTGCCGGCCTTCACCTCGGACAGCACCGAGGGACGAATGCAGGCCGGAGGCACAAACACTCGCGTCACAATCAGGTTCTTGGGATGTGCCCCCCGCGAACACATTCCGAGCAAGGCTACATCGCTCTGCGGGATTTGCTCGAAGAGATCCAGTACCATTAGGGGCGTCAGTTCCTCGGCTGTGCTGTAGCTGCTGAGCGTCAGGTTAAGGTCCCTGTTGGCCTCCGTGGAGCGCAGCATTTCATTCATGTTTGTGGTAAAAGCCGAGTCCACCTTGCGTCCCTTGTAAGGATCATGCAGGATCTTGAGAAGGCCCGGTCCCTTTTTGACGCCGCCATTGGGGGATCCGCAGTGCGGGCATTTGGTGACTTTCTTTGCCTTGGCCAGCATCTGCACATGCAGGGCCTTCTTGCCCAAGTACGAGAAGTTCGGGTTGTGCAGCTTCTTCTCGAAAATAGCTCTGTCCTCGGTCTTAAGCATCACCTGCGCGCAGGTCTTGCAGATCATCTGTAGAATGTTGATGGTGGAGCGGAAGTGGCCGATGTGGAACACGGGCAGCGCCAGGTCCAGGTAACCAAAGTGGCCGATGCACTCGTTCAGCCCTTGGCCGCAGGTCTCGCACATGGCGTCCTTGGTTCCGATTCCCATGCGCCGATCCAGCACTCCATATGGCACCGGTTGTCGCTGGGCCTGGTAGAGGTTCTTCGAAATGATCCGCACCAAAGACTCTTGCTGTATCTCATCCGGTCCGCTGATCCCGAACTGCACATGGGAACTTTCAACGTTGGTTAAATTCTGATTCTTTCAAACTCGTCAGCTACTTACATTTTTTTGTTTAGCGCTGAAGCGCGAAACTGTTCCTTGGGCATGGTTGGGTCTTAGTTCCGTCCTCTTGAAGTCTGATGCAACTTTTTAACTCGTATATCATCAAAAACAATAACAAACGAAACTATCCTTGCCTTGCCATGTGAGCATATAGTAGCCACCCTGTGTACCTACCTAATCACCCTGTGTTACGCTCGATTAAAAAGAACCGCCAAATTCAAATTTTTAACCTTTATGGTAGGAGTACCGATTCACCTACAATATCTAATGTTTCGGTTGATTCATGGATAAAAATCATGACGAATGTTATCTTTAATTCCTCTGGATAATAAAATTCCCTGTTCTTCGAAATGTGAGAGAGGGACCCATATGATCCACATCGATGCCTATATCTTGGCCAATTTTCTTCCGATTCATAAAAGGAATACCTTAAAAGTTTTGTGGATCGATTCTCTATAAATCTTCACCAAAATCTGAGAGAAAAATATTTTTTAGATTTTTTGTCAATTTTTCTGGGGACACTCCTTTAAAAATGGGGAAATGCATTGGAAGGACCCATATGATCCCTGGCGATGCCTATATCTTGGCCAATTTTCATCCGATTCACAAGGGGAATACCTTAAAAGATTTGTGGATCGATTCCCTATCAATCTACATTAAAATCTGAGAGCAAAATATTTTTTAGATTTTTTCTCAATTTTTCTGGGGACATTCCATTAAAAATGGGGAAATGTATTGGAAGGACCCATACGACCCCTGGCGATGGCTATATCTTGGCCAATTTTCATCCGATTCACAAGGGGAATACCTTAAAAGATTTGTGGATCGATTCCCTATCAATCTACATTAAAATCTTAGAAAAAAATATTTTTTAGATTTTTTTTCAATTTTTCTGGGGACACTCCTTTAAAAATGGGGAAATGCATTGGAAGGACCCATATGACCCCTGGCGATGGCTATATCTTGGCCAATTTTCATCCGATTCACAAGGGGAATACCTTAAAAGATTTGTGGATCGATTCCCTATCAATCTACATTAAAATTTGAGAAAAAAATATTTTTAGATTTTTTCCAAATTTTTCTGGGGACACTCCTTTAAAAATGGGGAAATGCATTGGAAGGACCCATATGACCCCTGGCGATGGCTATATCTTGGCCAATTTTCATCCGATTGACAAAGGGAATACCTTAAAAGATTTGTGGATCGATTCCCTATCAATCTACATTAAAATTTGAGAAAAAAATATTTTTAGATTTTTTCTCAATTTTTCTGGGGACACTCCTTTAAAAATGGGGAAATGCATTGGAAGGACCCATATGACCCCTGGCGATGCCTATATCTTGGCCAATTGTCATCCGATTCACAAGGGGAATACCTTAAAAGATTTGTGGATCGATTCCCTATCAATCTACTTTAAAATCTGAGAGCAAAATATTTTTTAGATTTTTTGTCATTTTTTCTGGTGAGACTCCTTTTAAAAATTAGGAAATGTAAGGGAAGGACCCATATGACCCCTGGCGATGGCTATATCTTGGCCAATTTTCATCCGATTCACAAGGGGAATACCTTAAAAGATTTGTGGATCGATTCCCTATCAATCTACATTAAAATCTTAGAAAAAAATATTTTTTAGATTTTTTTTCAATTTTTCTGGGGACACTCCTTTAAAAATGGGGAAATGCATTGGAAGGCCCATATGACCCATGGCGATGGCTATATCTTGGCCAATTTGCATCCGATTGACAAAGGGAATATCTTAAAAGATTTGTGGATCGATTCCCTATCAATCAACATTAAAATCTGAAAGAAAAATATTTTTTAGATTTTTTCTCAATTTTTCTGGGTACACTCCTTTAAAAGTGGGGATTTGAATTGGAAGGACCCATATGACCCCTGGCGATGGCTATATCTTAGCCAATTTTCATCGGATTCACAAGGGGAATGGCTTAAAAGATTTGTGTATCGATTCCCTATCAATCTACATCAAAATCTGAGAGAAAAATATTTTTTAGATTTTTTTTCAATTTTTCTGGGGACACTCCTTTAAAAATGGGGAAATGCATTGGAAGGACCCATATGACCCCTGGCGATGGCTATATCTTGGCCAATTTTCATCCGATTGACAAAGGGAATACCTTAAAAGATTTGTGGATCGATTCCCTATCAATCTACATTAAAATTTGAGAAAAAAATATTTTTTAGATTTTTTCTCAATTTTTCTGGGGACACTCCTTTAAAAATGGGGAAATGCATTGGAAGGACCCATATGACCCCTGGCGATGCCTATATCTTGGCCAATTGTCATCCGATTCACAAGGGGAATACCTTAAAAGATTTGTGGATCGATTCCCTATCAATCTACATTAAAATCTTAGAAAAAAATATTTTTTAGATTTTTTTTCAATTTTTCTGGGGACACTCCTTTAAAAATGGGGAAATGCATTGGAAGGACCCATATGACCCATGGCGATGGCTATATCTTGGCCAATTTTCATCGGATTCACAAGGGGAATACCTTAAAAGATTTGTGGATCGATTCCCTATCAATCTACATTAAAATCTTAGAAAAAAATATTTTTTAGATTTTTTTTCAATTTTTCTGGGGACACTCCTTTAAATTGGGGAAATGCATTGGAAGGACCCATATGACCCATGGCGATGGCTATATCTTGGCCAATTTTCATCGGATTCACAAGGGGAATGGCTTTAAAGATTTGTGGATCGATTCCCTATCAATCTACATTAAAATCTGAGAGCAAAATATTTTTTAGATTTTTTCTCAATTTTTCTGGGGACACTCCTTTAAAAATGGGGAAATGCATTGGAAGGACCCATATGACCCCTGGCGATGGCTATATCTTGGCCAATTTTCATCCGATTCACAAGGGGAATACCTTAAAAGATTGGTAAATCGATTCCCTATCAATTTACATCAAAATCTGAGAGAAAAATATTTTTTAGATTTTTTCTCAATATTTCTGGGGACACTCCTTTAAAAGTGGGGAAATGCATTGGAAGGACCCATATGACCCATGGCGATGGCTATATCTTGGCCAATTTTCATCGGATTCACAAGGGGAATGGCTTTAAAGATTTGTGGATCGATTCCCTATCAATCTACATTAAAATCTGAGAGCAAAATATTTTTTAGATTTTTTGTCAATTTTTCTGGGGACACTCCTTTAAAAATGGGGAAATGCATTGGAAGGACCCATATGACCCATGGCGATGGCTATATCTTGGCCAATTTTCATCCGAATGACAAAGGGAATACCTTAAAAGATTTGTGGATCGATTCCCTATCAATCTACATTAAAATTTGAGAAAAAAATATTTTTTAGATTTTTTCTCAATTTTTCTGGGGACACTCCTTTAAAAATGGGGAAATGCATTGGAAGGACCCATATGACCCCTGGCGATGGCTATATCTTGGCCAATTTTCATCCGATTCACAAGGGGAATACCTTAAAAGATTTGTGGATCGATTCCCTATCAATCTACATTAAAATCTGAGAGCAAAATATTTTTTAGATTTTTTTTCAATTTTTCTGGGGACACTCCTTTAAAAATGGGGAAATGCATTGGAAGGACCCATATGACCCCTGGCGATAGCTATATCTTGGCCAATTTTCATCCGATTCACAAGGGGAATGGCTTAAACTATTTATATTTCGATATCCTATCGGCGTATCACAACATTGGACTAGAATTGTCTTTAAGTTTTTAAGAAATGTTAATGGAATTCGAGGAGGAATTCGAACCATAACTGTATGGTTCCAAGCTATGTCTATATCTTTACCAATTGTTATCGGATTTAAAAGTGGAATACCTTTAAAGTTCAGTGAATACGTGTTTGTTTTTTTTTTTGTTAATATTTATTTGACATTATTTGTTAGTCAATAATTTCAGTTTAATAAGAGCGTGGTGTTATGTTTGTTGAGAGGCATCGTCTCCTGTATGAAATATTCCAATGTGTTTGTTAAGGTTTGAATTTTTTGCATATGATTTTTTGCAAAAGGAGCACTTGTGCGGGAGATCTCTCTTGTGCGTAGGGGTGTGATCCTTAAGGTCATTGAATGAAAGAAATTCCTTCGGACATCGATGGCACTTGTATGACGGATTCAAATAGTGTATTCTACGGATATGCTTTTTAAGGCTGGAGTGATGCGAAAAGGTCATAGTGCAATTAGAACACTTGTATGTTTGCTCGCCCGTGTGGATAACCATGTGGGCCTTAAGGACGTCTTTTCTTTGAAAGGTTGACTGGCAGACAGTACAGGAGAACGGTCGTTCGCCTGTGTGAATACGCATGTGAACCTTCAGGCCAATGTTTTTTATAAAACAGCTCTTACACTGGGGGCACTTGAAGGGCCGTTCCCCTGTGTGGCTTCTGATGTGGCTCTGAAGATTTCCTTTGTGGGAGAAGGCTTTCTCGCAGAGATGGCACTTAAACCGTCGCTCTCCTTCGTGGACGGTTCTGATGTGGGTTACGAGAGAACCGCTACTTGCTAACATTTTTGAGCACTTTGGACACTCCAACGTACCGCCTTTGGTGTAATTTCGTTTTTTGATTCGAAGCTCATCTTTTGAGCATTTGGCAATGTGCCTGGTTAGAGAGAACTTTTTGGAAAAACATTTCGAACACTTTTCGCATTTAAACTGTTCAGTTTTGTAATCTGTAATGGGTTTACTATCATCATCACTGGCTTCACTGTTTCTGGCAATCAAATCAACATCATCCTTATCATCTATGGCCATCATACTGGCGTCAGAATCATATTCTTTCTGTTCCTTACTATCATCACACTCGTCCTTTGCCAGAAAGAAGTCCAGCTCGTCAGGGTTTTCCGTTTCGATCTCCCTACCTTCCCCGAAAACACCATTCTTATAGGTGGAACATTGAGCGTTGTGGTTGGAGAACCTATTTTCAAACACACTGGCGCTTTCGTCGTCCTCATCCTTCACAATACAATCAAACCAGTCCTGGCAGTTCTCACTGATTTCCAGGAAGAGATTATTGTCGTTAATGGGCTCATTTTTAACTTGGCATTCCCCAGTTGTTTCAAGGACTTTGATTCCTGTCCTGTTGCTCATCTTGCCTAAAACTATTTAGACAGAAGCAAGATTTTTATAATCAGCTGGCAGGTCCTAGCACGAATCACCCTGTTGTGGCGCTGGTAAACTCGATTACCGATAGACACTTCATCAATTGGCGCCAGTTTTAAATTCATTTACACACAAAAGACGATATACAGCGTACATAGGAGTGTTTCTTTTATTTTATATTTCATATATCATATTTATGTATCCAGAATAACCGACCAGAAACAAAGGCTTTTGCTTTTATTATTATTTTCTCACTGATTTTTGTGTTTTTATTTTCGTTTTTAATTTCATTTAAACATTTTCTATAGTTACTAAAATTACTTATTTAATGGTTTTATTATTAATATTAGTTAAATATTATTGAAAATACATTAGTTGTTTTACGAAACAATTTATAAACATCCTTGGTACATTTTACTTTCCCTCCCCTCCTGCCGCTTTCGGACTCCTTCTTTTTCCTCTCCTTTTTTTTATAATGCATTTTGAAAATTTTAAAACTAACAAATAAGTCTAAATTTAGTTACAGTTTTTCTTTCTCACTTATATAAGGTTCCCTTTTTTGCAATTATTGATTTAAATTTCTTTTGTTTTTTTGCCATAGGATTTACGAACTTAAACGTAGATGCTTAGATGTAAGCCAAGTGCGCGGTCAGGACGACCCCTACTTCCTAGGTTCCTTTCCCATATAATACACACACACGGTATAAAAGTTATTTACAATTTTATATATTTAGTGAAATTCCCTACTTGATGCGAAGTAACGTTATCATAATTTTTGTTTCGTGGCAAAAATTATTGTTAGAACTTTTCAAGTGAGTGAGCATTTTGTTTATCGAATTTTAAATCGAGTTTTGTTAATTTCTTGTTTATTTAACGCAACAACAAAAGTGTATATTACATAACAAAATGTCCAACTGAGCCACAGGGCCAGAGCAAGATTATCTCCAAAAAGCCAACGGCTTACAGACTATTTTTGGCACCGAATCAAAAAGAATTAAATTAAATACACATAATACAAATAATTGGGGTGAGGGGTGTGTTAGAAAAAAAGATTATTTAAAAAAACCATTGCACAGAACCCAAAGCCAGTCCAACTTTTTCAAATCAAATTCGCGACTTTGTAAAGGTTAAAAAAGTTTTTTACATTTAATACCAGAGTAAAGTTATTTATTTTAATTTCTTTTTGATATCAAAACAAAGCTTTTCAATATTCAATGATGACTTCTAAAATTTAAACAACAAATGTATATGAAATAAACCTAAATCGACTTGTCGAAGCTGGACTGAACTCTGTAATTTTAGATCACTGCATGTGAGGCCGGGGACGTGGAGCCAGTCACTTTTTGGAGCATTTGCATAAGCTGCTCGGTGGCCGACTGATTGGCGGGCACCATTCCTACACCCACCCCCACCCCTAAGCCAACAAACCCAGCACCACACCCTCCACCCACAGCTCCTCCTCCGCCTCCGCCTCCCCCACCCGACGGCGGTGAGGAGATCGATGTGGCCGCCGATGCTGATGAGGACAAAGATGATGGGGTCAGCGCCAGTTTGGATTCTGGGAGCAACAAAAGAAGCTGGATTAGATTCGGTTCGATTGTCTACGGACTGCCCTGCATACTGTCATCGCTCTCCAGGTACGTGACGTACGAGTCGGTGCTGTCCGGGTGGTTGCTGAGGTGCGAGTGCGACGTGATCCCCGAGTCCAGGCTGCTACCCTGCCCCGGCTGTCCACCAGGCTGCTGGTTTGAGTTCTGGTGATTGTGAGGTCCGCCGGGAGGCGGGGGATGCTGGTGCGGCGGACCCTGCGCCGAATGTGATTGCGGGTGAGGCGGCAGCACGGGCATTCCGTTCAGGTCGTATCCATGCATCTGTGAAAGGACATCAAACGATTATGGAAACTGTTCTACTTGACACGATGGAAAGATTCTACAAAGCTTGGAACTACTCAAGGTGGCGGTAAGTATAAAGAATAAGTCTTACCTGATTGACCAGTTGCTGAAATGCGGGGGTGTGCGTGTTGATCGCCCCATTACTGTCGAGATCTGCGTGCAGGGCGAAGTCGCTTAAGGCTTTCCACGGTGGTTGATATGTCTGCACGTCCAGACCCTGCAGGTTGAGTGGGGAGTCGTGTCGGACTGGGGAGCTGGCGATCATGGGTATGCCCTGCATGGCGCCGTAGCCCAACTTGCGACCCTCCTACAAAGCCAACGAAATAGTTATTAGACCATCAATGGGTTCTTAAGAGTCGCCATCTTTACCTTCTCCTGCTGCATCTGCAGCTTCATCTGGATGGTCTTCTTCTTGTCCTTGCACCGCTTGTTCTGGAACCACACGCGGATGACTCGGGGCGACAGGCCCGTCATCTCCACCAGCTGCTCCTTCATAAGGGCGTCAGGTCGCGGATTAGCGTTATAGCAGGTTCTGAAACGGGTGCAGAGTTAGTCAGGTGACAGTGGAATATTAGGAAAAACTAGGATAATGCCTGCTCTTATACGGATATTTAAAAGTATTTAAATCATCAGTTTGAGATCTCACCTGAGCGTATGCAGCTGTTTCTCATTGAGCACGGTCCGAACTCTTGTGGGCTTGCCATCCGAGGGACCCGAGGGCCGCTTCTCCCTAATACTTTTGTGTGAGCCCGATTCGCTTCCAGAATCTGCATGGAGAAAGACAAGAAGATGCAAAGATACTGAATCAGTTTGGTTTGCTATTTTTATTGTTTGTCTCAGAAGGGGCGCTTTGAAGTGCCGTCCAACAGATTGCTCTCTTGCTTTCGGTGGTCTTGCTTTTATTTTTTGACAACAATTGCACCCAAAATATCGCTAAATGCGGCCAATTCGGTACTGAGAGATCAAAGAGCCCAAGGCGCACGCGCTTCCCAAAGAGATTGGCATCCGATACGTTCGGTAATTAAGTCGTGTTTCACATCCCCCGAAACACGTCCTTATCTAGTTTTCTGATCGCACAGATCGATGATGTCTATCTGGAGGCGGTGTGTCTACTTTGAAGGAATTTACCTTGAAACTTATCGGTGGACGCTCAAATTAGCAAAAGCTCAGTCAAATAAACTAAGGGTTTGCCCTTTAAAAGTTCAACTCCTTTTCAGGACATTCTAGCGCTAGTTGCGAGTTCTCCTCTCTTCGAAGATTTGAATATTTTTCTTCAGTGCTGAACTTCAAAGACCACCGCTTGGGATTTCGCAAACACTTGACCAGACTGCATGCCGTTTTGAAGTTGAACACAAACAAACAATCCGGCAAGTGGAACTATGAATGGTGTGCTATCCGACAGACTGATTGATCATACGACGCGTCAGATCCACCGATCCGGCGATCCAGCGATCTGCCGATCCAACGATACCTCGATCGAAGCCAGTCAAACAAAAATCCAATTCCCAAGAAGTTGCTTGTCAATGTTTGCCCGCTGGAACGCTTGAACAGTGAACTGGTGGTTTCTGTTTGCCCTGGCAGCTATATTTTTTGTTTCTTGGAGGAATCCTTTACGGTTTGTTGGAGTAAAAGGGGAAACGGGGTACCGAGAGCGGGGAAGACCGCCACACACGTTTGGCATCCATCGTTTGACATCGCCGCCCCATGTTGATAAGGTTGCCTCTTTCCATTTTTTACTTTTTCACTCTCCGTGCTCAGTTCTCCGTTCTCCGTTCTGGTTAAACAATGAGATTATGTTGACGATATGGTTGACAATTGTCGTACATTGTTTGACGTTTGCCGATTTCTATTGACACTCCTCTATCGCTTACAAGGATGTAACGCTGTTTTTCCAAGAACAAAACACGGGCGCAGAGCTTTTGTGCGATGCCGAACTATTTGCCCGGTTTGGGTCCCGGTTTCCATTCACAGAACTCGACCAATTTGGGCTAATTAGGATTGGCAATCGGTTGGATGGAAAACGGAATGCTCTGGCTCCACCGAGTTGACTCTTCTCCTTTGGAGTCCAAAACAAGAAATAGAAGTGAAAAATACCTCGAATGTGGGACAATAGTGCAAGTTTGTTGCGTTTCCTAATGGGGTCAAGCCTGTCTTGAGGTCCATTTGAAAAATTAAGTTGCTAAGTTGGCATAAAATAAATACAAACATCGCAAGCTTGGCAGACAATGAGAAACATCTTGAACTACAAATAAAAATATTAAGTTACTCCCCGCTATAATTATATTGATGAATGAGTCGCAAAAATAGAGACAAAATATTTAGTTTCTTTGTCAACTGGGAGACCAAACAAACGAAAGACTTCCAATACAAAAGGGACCACTAAAGGGTTGATTTGTAGTTGACAAACATCCCCAAATCCATCCCCAAGTGCTACAGCTGAAGCACCCTCGATGCGTGAAATCAAGAGCCCCAAATCGCCACTCACCTGACATTGAACCCAGTTCGCTGGAATGGTTGTTATTGCTAAGGTTGGTGTTGTTGTTGTTACTACTGCTAATATTGTTGTTGCTCTCCACCGACGACGACGTTAGGCTGCTCTGCGACGATTTCTCCAGCACATCATGATCCTCCTTGCAGTACAAAGCTCCGGCATCGCGTAACGCGAATTCATCACCTAAAATTTCGGGTAAACATTGGTTATTTGCTCAGTAAAACGGCAAAACGGCAAAAAAGAGGCAAACTGGTGGCGGTACTTGGCCAGAGGAACGGGTTGGAGGCGGGTTGGTAATAAACACTCACCTGGCAGCAGTTGGCGTGCACACGCCGAGCAGCGAAAGCACTCGATGTGAAAGATTTTCGTTTTGGCCCGCATCACAAAATCATTTTTGCTGAAGGAGTTGCCGCATTTATCACATTTTGTACCGAATAATCTGTAAACAAATTACACATTTCAGTTAATCTATACATTTTTTATTGCTTTTAACTACTACATTTATTACTTTTTATGTTTAATACACTAAAAAAAAGCTATGGAAGGTTCGATAGGGACATCTTGGATACAGAAACCGCCCGATATGCGAGGTGCTCATCTTTCAGGACCTTTTCATACAAAAGTGCTTTTCTTTCGAGCTTTCTTAGGGATTTGGGATGATTCTGGGCACTCAGCTGGGTGATCTACATATATGGATAAGCCGGCTATGGCACTAAGGAGTTGCTGTTGGTGGTAGCAGTTAGTGGCCCAGAAGCCATCATGATCAATGATCCCAAGCTTTTCAACCAGATCTCTGTAGAAAAGTCTCTAAAAGTGATACTTTTTCAGATCCATAAGGCCATTCCGATTAGATCGGGATAATCAGATAATCATTTCGATTTTTTTATTTGAAAAATAACGCTTTTGTTTACATTTTCAAAATCAGTGCTGGAAAACTTGTTAAAGTGTTGGGTAACGCGCCACAGTGCTTGGCCAGGTTGGAGTGGGAACCTAAGCTTGACTTGAGAAAAATGTGTTTTTAAATAATTTCAAGAGTAGGGAAGTGTTAAAAATTAGTTAAATTCGTCGAGAACAAGTTCCCAGTGCGCGGGGGAATCGAGGTCGGTCAATTCGCGTTCTTTTTATCTTATTTTAGATCCTATTCATGCATCCCAGATGTGGGTGTGAGGGGACGCCAAGTTTGATTTCGGTGATGTCCTTAAATTTTCGCATCCCACAAAACAAAAAAAACAATTAAATGATCACAGAACAGTTTGTGGTACAACGTGCAGTAGCTTTTGATGCAAATACTTAGTTTTTATTGAGTAAAAAGATCCTTTTAAGGGTGACTCTAAGCAAGTGCATGTAAGAAGAAGAAGCAAGCAGCCTCCATTTTCCTGTGCGCCGCCCGCCTACCTGATTGGAGGCGCAACCGTGTTTTACATACATACATACATTTCGCTGTGTATAAATACATATGTACATGTGTACTTTTTACATGTATGTATATATTATTTGTTACGTCAAAAGCCTGTCGAATTTCCTTTTTCGAGGTAAGTTTTCTTATTAATTACTTTTTAATTTATTTAATAAATATATTTTATTTATGAAATCCATGCACATATTTATAGGCAATACCCTGGAAGGTCCCATGATTATTTCTCGCAAATACCCTTCAAGAGGTGGTAAGTTTTCTTATGAATTGCTGATTTTTAATTATTAAACTTAAACTTTTTTGGTAAATTTATATTGTTTATAGAATCTATGGACATATTTATATTCAAATCCCTGGAAGGTCTTTTTATTATTGTCTCTTATAAATACTCTTCAAAGCGTGGTAAGTTTTCTTATCAACTTTTTACTTGTTAATTTTTAAGTTTAAATTTATGATAAATACACATATTTTGTTTATAAAATCCATGCACATATTTATACGCAAAACCCTAGAAGGTCCCATGATTATGGCTTGTAAATACCCTTCAAGGGTGGAAGCTTGTTTATGGCCATAAAATAAAATTCTTTTGTCAGCACCGACGTCGATGACTGAGCCGCAGGTTCATCAATCATCGCAGCGGCGGCTAGTGTGTGTTTGTGTGGAAAAGTGTTAATTTATAGCTTTGCACGTGTTAATCAATTATTCAAAGATTTGCATGGCAAATAGTTGCGACTTTGGTCGCCGCCCGCCGTTCGCCGGTCGCCGTTTGCCGGACGCCGGCTTTATGATGGCAAAACAAAAAAAAGACCCAAACACGGCTTTTATTGCACGTCATACATTTAGCGATGATGAAACCCAGTGCCCGTCCTCCGTCTTAGTCCGAGAAGCTGGTGGACTGGACCAGCTGTTGATTAGAACATGCTGCCCAGGTTTTGTGTGTGTTTGGCATCACTGGGCTAATTGGATGGGCTAACAAGGCTGGCTAACAAAGAGTTAGAATTAACAAAAAAATAGGAACGTTTGCGGACGCTACAATTGGAAATGAAATGAAAAGGCCAAGCGCATGACAGGGTTGAGCAAATAGACTTCAAATCTATTCGGTTGAGTACAAATTAGATAATGCCTTTTCCGATTGATCTACTTGAATCGAGATCTACTTTATATGCCCTGGATTGATCTATTTAAAGGCGAAACTCGTAATCAGATAATGCTTTTTCCGATTACATCAATGTCAGATCTACTAATCTTGAGATCTGTCTACTTTGTTATTTTGGTTAAACTCACCTAACATAATCACGCTTGCAGTAGGTTTTTCCATCGCGGACAAAACACGTACAGCTCTCGTCCAGGAACTGCCTGCACTCCTGGCACTTAAGGCAGGCTGCATGCCACTCGAGATCAGGAGCCACTCGAAGGATATACTGATCGTGGATTTGGCCCCCACAGCCAACGCAATGCGATAGTCGTTGTTTTTCTGGAAAGACAAAAGAAATTAATTATTACTAAATGATTTAAAGTTCCTAAAGTTCCATAAATCAATAGAAACTAAAATGTAATTTCCGTCGGCAATCCTAAAAAGTTTCCCCCAGACTTTGGCTTCTTAGTTGAATCTGCACAGCCCTGCAGTTTGTATATTATTTTGATTCAGATTGGGATTGGGCAGAAAACTTAAATTAATTCTGCCAATTATGCCTTTGGAAACGTAAACAAATAGAAAGTGAGACAGCAAAGACGGCAAAGGCGGCGCTAATTAACAAACTGTTATCAAATAATCTGAGTTTTCCATGTTTACCCAAGTGTCCTTCTCCGTTCTCCGTCCTCCGTTCTCTAGTTCCTTGGACTCGAATGGCAAAAGTTTTTCTGCCAAAAAGTTTCTCCCTTTTCCAGCAGGGTCTTTGGAGTTTTTCTCGGCAAAAACATTTGAAAAATTCATAAATCCTGGCCAAGCCAAGCGCACAGAGGAACGCAGCAACCATTTTCAAGTATTTAAGTTGGAGCGTCTCCCTCTCAGACTTTCTCGTTTCTGGTTTTTTTTTTGCCAAAGTTTGTCTATCAAAGGAGCGAAGGAACGAAGAGAAAATCAATGCAATCATTGCCACATTATATACAAGGCTTACCCACCCACCCGAACCCCACCCATTGGTAAATATGTGCTGCTGTAATCCTTGGCGCAGGGGAAAAACTTTTTCCTGCTGCTCCTGCTCCTGCTCTTGATGCTGTTGAAAAATTAAGAAAAACTTTGACGCGCGTTTAGCACGTTTTAAATGTTTCGTTGCCCCAACCCCCCTCGACACAGACACACTCTCCCAGTGCCACACACACTCATACTGAAATAAAATCTGTATCTGTTGCCTTGTATCTTTGTATCTTTAAACGTGGCCGCGTATCTGGATGTTGGTTTGTGTGTGGGTTTTTTTTTTTTGGGAGTGGTTTGGGGCAGGAAGAGGGCGACTGAGGCGGCCGGGTAGGGTGAGGGGGTGGAGCCGGGACCCAGGGTGTGTATGTATCTGCGTATCTTTCGCACTCGCTGTAGCTACACATGAATTATTTATAAAGGCGGAGCAGACAAGTTGCTGCTGCCGTTGTCCGATACCATTGTCGTTGTTGTTGTCGTTGTTCCCTCTGCGTATTCTTTTCCTTATTTTTTGCCGATTTTTCGGTTTCGGTTTGGGTTTTACCCTAAGAAATAGGTATTTCATATTACCAACTAAACTTGAATAAACATGTTATTTAGTGTTGGAAAACTCCAATTGATGCAAATACTATTTAACAATATCCTGATTATTAGTTCTTATTGAGCGAATTCTGACAATTAAGCTAAGGTAGTAACCTCTTTAGAGTATTTTAAAGCCACTTTAACCCGCGAAAAGAAAAGCTTTCGTTCTTGGCTTATATGTATTTGAATTTGTTGCTCTTTAGACTGAAAGTGCTTGGGATTCAGACAGGCGGACGGAACGACAGAAGGACAAACTGACAGCTGGCTGGAATGGAAGATTGACAAACGGACGGACAGCCGGCATTTACTTCCATGTTTCAGCCTCCAATTGCTGCGGCTTTGTTCTCTTTCCTTTTTTGCCATTTTTCTTTAGCCTTGGCTTGGGGGCATGTGCGGCTTTTTTATTTGTATTTTTTTTCTCTCTAAAAGGTTTGTATATAAAGCTACCCTATGTAGTCATGTGTGCCACGGCCGTATGCGTGTGTGCCCGTGTCAGGGACCACCATTTTTGCTTGCCAGTTTCTTTTGTACAGAGTTCTTTCTTAAATTTTTCCCCTATTTCCGAGCTTTGATAAATTTCAGACTTTCAGAATTTATTCGAGTGGGTGTATGATTTCTGGGACTCCTGTACTTTATGGAAAGACAGCGATTTGTTGGAGCTGCTTTTGTTGCCTTAATGATCCTGCGCAGTTCGGTCTCATTTTTTTTTTTGCCACACAGCCACCCAGCCAAGCCACCCACACAAACACACAAAAACAGAAACAGAAACACAGATACGCACACACACTGCCGCAGCCATTATGGCTGTAATGGGAATTTAAGCACAGCTCCTGCGCCTGTGTGTTGCGTTTTCGTTTCGGGGGTTTTCCGCTTTTGTGGCGTATCTTTTGCATGTTATGTTGCCATTTTGTTGCCTCCCCATCGCCCACCGCCCAACGCCCACCGCCCATCGCCCATCCATCAGCCCTCCGCTCCGCCCTATTTCTTTTTTTTCTGGGGTTGTCGCGTCGTGGTCGTGGGTCCCTGTGCGTTATTTTTTGCGTTGTTTTCCGTGTGTGCTTTTTTTTTCTGCGGCACACATTGGACCGAAATGCAATTTTGTCTCGTGTTGTCGTCTATGAATTTTTCGACTGTGTCGGCGGTTTTACTTGGTGAATGAAGGGGGATTGTTGGAGGGGGATATATAGGAGGCTGCGGCATATGTGGCTACTGCGGCTTTTTCACTTTTACCGTGGAAACGCTTTTCGAGCTGCGTGTTCACAATTTTCGCCTGTCACTTCGCTTCAGCTTCTTTCCGGGTCTTTTTAGCTTATTTTTGCTAAAAAAAACAAACAGGCAGCGATTTTCTATAAACTCTATAAAGTCTTTCCTAGAACACAATCACGATTTAATGGTAAAAAGTGTTGCATTTTTAATGGCCGCACCTTTTCTGGGGCCACTGCTCTTGACCTCCGCAACCTTTTTTTATACGAGGTTGCAGCTATGATGTAATTGTTCCAAGATCATAAGCCTTGTTGCCAATTGTATGTTTTTTTTTTTAATCACTTGTATCTTAATTCGTGTTTCTGATGGATAGATGACTTCTGGATAGACGAACTTTAATTCAGATTTGATCTATTGATCCAACAGCTTTGATACTACTGTCCAGCGATAGCTCGCCAATAAACATATCAAAGTATGTATGCCAAGTAACGCCCACTGAAGAGTGACTTGGAGGTAACGCTCTCCCTTACGCTTTGCTAGCTGTCGCTGTGCTCCTCTTTCGATGCCTCTTATCAATGTCGGCAATCTTTCAAAGAGCCGAAGGGGCGACTCCAGACGAGGGAACAACTAAAATTGCAGTCAAATCAACTTGGCTACTTCACAGATACACTGACACGGATACACGGATTCGGATGCAATGGCTGCCCAGCCCAGCATACTCTTCTCCAGCTTCGTCCAGCTTGTTGCTGTTGCTCGACAAGAGGCAACATGCAAAATGCAAAGCATCGATAAGATACGTTTTGGCTTTGGCCTCCACTCTGGGCCTGGGTAAAAACTCTGCGCGAAAGAAATTATGGAAGCTTCGGCGGATATGGGCGCGATTTCAAAAGCAACTACTGTTTGTGTCTTTGCGGCAATGGCAAGGGGACAGCTATTGGGGCTTAAGGGTACCCTTTGATTTATGGCATATTTGTTAAGGGGGAAATACAGAAATACAAAGCGCAGCCACACAGTAGGTACCGCCTTTTAGTGGGGTAGCAAGTGTCGCTTCTTTTTCGGATTTAACTAGGAATTTCACATGATCATAAAGGGGCATACACTGAAAATTTGAGTGCCTTTCTGTATTACTAAGCATATATGTGTTAGCCAATGTATATTCCAAGGGGATGCCAGCACGTGAGTTCTTGGAAAATATGTCGTTTCTCCTGGAAGCAGTTGCCTTATTTGTTTTCATTCGAGCTGAGGTTCCTGGCCCATTCATTTTTTGCCGTTTTCTCCTGGCTTACCTGTGGAGCGATTTAAAAAATTAATGATGACAGGCAGCGAGGACGAAACTTGGGGGAACACGTGCCTCTCGGTTCCTCCTTTTTCTTTATCCATTTTTTTTTTGTTTATCCTCTGGACTGGACAATTCGAATTCACATTTTGACAGACTCATCAATTTTGTAGATACGAACAGAAACGGATAAGGAGCGGCAGAGCGGCAGAGCGGCAGAGGGAGCGGGATTTGGCCACTGATTAGGCCATGTTTTGTTGGTCTGGCTATTGTCTTTTCGGTGTGTGGGTTGAGGTTGATTCCCATTCACTCCTGCAACTTCAAAGGAAGTTTTGCGGTCTATGATTTGTTTGTCCCCGAGACTTTGATACCTCCGATTCTGTGGTTGCAATTTTAGGAATGTCTGGCCAAGACTTGACTTGGCTTAATTAAATGCAATTGCTAGGATGTTGCTTTGGCAATAGACAAAGTATTCCGAGTAATAACCATGAGAAATTGTCTCTTTCTTGTTTAGTTTGGAATTAATTAATTACCGAAGATGAGCACCTCTCGTGTCACGGAGTCGTCTCCAATATGCGTATTGGTGTAACTCAGCAAGCGGAGCCAATAACTGATCAATGCAAACTGACTCTTCTCCTCAAATATGTATAAAAATCAACAATAACCAGGGGGCTGGGATGGGGAGGGAGGGTTTCAAAAACACACAACCAAAAGAAGCCGCCGCCAGGCAATCACTTTGAAGTGTTTGATTTTCGAATTGGCCGTCGCAGTTAACTGAATGCTGGTGTTGCCGTTGCCGTTGCCTTTGTTGCTGTTGCTGTTGCTGCTGTTGTTGCTGTTATTGGTGGTGGTGTTGGCTGTCGTTTTATTGAAGCCAAATTTGAATACCCGACAAGGGGAGATGCCATCGGCTGCTGGCTGCTGGCTGCTGGCCGCTGCTGAAGGCGCGACATCAAAGAGTGCCTGGACTCAAAATGGACATGGGCCTGCAACAATTTATGCCACATCCACATGGACAGAGTCCGGCTCATGAGAGGGACGGCAAGATGCCTGGGCATGTTGTGTTG
The DNA here is from genome assembly GCA_035047325.1 of Drosophila vallismaia. Classification (NCBI taxonomy): domain Eukaryota; kingdom Metazoa; phylum Arthropoda; class Insecta; order Diptera; family Drosophilidae; genus Drosophila; species Drosophila vallismaia. The sequence goes on from JAWNPU010000094.1 coordinate 648,352, forward strand.
GTCGTGCTGCTGTGTGCTGTTGCATGTTGCAAGCAGCCCCGAAGAACGGAAATGACCTTTTTTGTGTGTCGGCGGCTGAAAACAAAATGCCGATGTGCCAGTGTTGGCAACCAGGCATGGTACTTCTTCTATACACTCACAGAAAAACTTGTCTTTCTCTTAAAAACTTCTCATCCAATGCCATTCAGGGATAAATTATTGCCAAAAGTAGCAAAAAATATGAATTTAAAGAAAGTTTCCTAAACTTTAAGGAATATTTTGACTGAATTACTAAAGGTGCTTTTGGTCTTTAATAGATTTTTTGGACTGTGTTCCCCTTGCTTGCTTTTTCCTATCCTCTCGCTCCTCTCTGGGGCTGCATGTCGCCGACAGATGACAAGAACCGATAGTGTCTTTTTTTTATTCGAGACTCGACTGCAGTCAGAATCCCAGAGAACGGACGGAGGCTGCAGAGGCTGTTCTTTGGGCCCAGTTAAGTGATGATCATGATGGGTTATTAGGCAGGTTGCGTTGACAACGCATTTGTCTTGCAATGGGAACGCCGACGCAGGATCCCGGCCAGCGATAAGGGGGCGACATTTATTTATGGTGCTTTAACACAAGGCGCCCCTTTCGAAAAAATCGATTCAAAATAAAATAAAATCAGAGTCAACCGCACCTCTGTAAAGGGAAAGCCAAGCCGAGTCAAGCCGTCATTCCAAACTGTCAAATTAATGTCAGTAATGAACAAAAAATCTCCTCAAAAATCTGACTTTGATTCGACTGCAATTAAAAGGAGCCGCAAACAAACCAAAAAAACAACTCGAAAAACACAAACCAACTGGGAGAAAACTACGAGTGAAATATCCCACTGCAGTTTAGCCTTTTTTGGTCCAAACTGGTTTGTTGTAACAAATTTTTTAACTCATTTGATTGTTGATTTTTCCAGTGACCATTTCAGATATATTTTTCTAATTTGCCAGCTGCGTTTTAGCATTTTTTCCTACATAATTCAAATCGTATTTTTTTCTATCTTCCCAATTAGATTTGCATATTTTGCTGATTCGCTGTTTTGTTTTTCCATAAATTGCCATTTTAATTTGTCTAATTTCGTATTGGTGTTGCTTTATCATAAATCGCTTTCAGCTCTTGGCTAATTAGAATGTGTGCGATTTGACCACATTTCTGCATTGCTCGCGATGTTTGTTAACTTTTTTGTGGTTTTCTTCTCTCGAGGAGTTGGTGTGTAAATATTTGACCTGATGCGTGTGAACTTTAACAGTTTTTATGCTTTATTTGTCGCAAATATTGCGCGAACATGACAATACCAAAAGGTGGACCCCTAGCACCGTCCACGCTCCCATCCGCCACCTCCTTGCTCAATCCTTGTCCGGAGTCCAAAACATTCTGGTTTTGTTTGCCTTTCGGCCAGGTTCTCAATGATGTTTTGTTTTCACTCGCCTGGCTCTGCGCATGCGTGCACCTTTGCACTTGAACATTGTAGCTGGATGTCGTTCTTGTAGTTCTTGTTGACGGTGTGTCGTTGCTTTTTCTTTTATATTAAAAAGGATGCAACTATTTTTGTCTTTTTATGTGTTTAGGTTAGAGGAAATAGAATAATATTGTCTAAGAGTCCGTTTTACATCAGATTTATACATTATTTTTTGATTATTTTGAAATACCTTACACCCGCAACTAAAGATTAACATTTCGAGGTGTGTCGGAGCCGCTCCTGAACCTCCTATATGGGAAGGTGGAATGACCACCAATGCATCGACACCGTTATAAAAACCTGAGACCTTATAAAAAGACGCCGCCTTCTTTATGGGACTCGGAGATCGAGTTGCTCATTTAACGCGTTGCTTGGATTCCAGAGTGCTTCTCTCTTCCCCTGCTAAACTCTGGGATCTGGGGTCCTGGGATGCCATAGAGTATTTAAAACCCTGGTGATTACGCACACGCAAGTCAACAGAAAAAAAAACCCACAGAGAAGAGAGGAATATTGGAGACCGCCAAAGGCTTCAGGGTTGTGTTCATGCAAATTTTTAACTTCATTTCGGCTTCGTTTTGTTAATTAATTTATATTATTTTATTTGGGTGTCGTATACTCGGACTCATCGGACACATCGGACACACATATACACTCGGGCTCTCCGGTTTCTCAGTTTCTGTCGCTGGTCCAGTTGGAGAGACTCGAACGACAAATTTATATTTAATGAGCTTCATAAAATTTGAATTTCAAAAGAGCCTTGCACCGCGGCGGCATGTTTCGATACCAGAGACCGCAATCCTAAGATCCGGAGACCACAGACCTGAAAAGTCGAGCTCTGGGATTGCAATCAACGCGATTGCAGGTCTGACTGGAGGATTGTGGATTGAGGATCGGAAACAGAGAATGGAGTATTCTGATTCCGATTCCTTCAACCTGGCTGCGTTCCAATAAATTGCTCGGTTTTATGGCATTTTAAGTAGGCCTGCTTTATGGGGTTTCGCCTCGCTCTCTCTCCATTTTCCCCACTTCTTCTGGAACTAGCGAATCGAGTTCTCCTCGATGCCGCATGATTCATTTTTGCTAATCTGTGTGGTCGGTCGTCTGGACGGATAGTTGGCTGCGCAAGGAAGACGTATTGCTGAGCTCTACCCACCTTTAAGCTGCGACAAAACGCTCGCCGCCAACTTCCCTGTAAATTAAAAGAAAACCATAATCCAAAAAAATAAGAAATATGTTTAATCAGAGGTGTGCGAAAAGTCTTCCGCGACTTGTTTGGTGGGTTTCGTGTGGCATTTTGTCTGCAGTTGGCCGAGTCAACAATTCAATTTGACATAATGAGCTACATTTTGCTTACACCGACGAGGAAATGGTGGAAGAACATGGTTTTTTCGTTAAATGATACACCTTTAAGGAATCTTTAAGGTCCTACTATCAGGTTTTTTACTACAAAACCGCCTTTCTTCTGTAAATATTGGCACTTATTCCGTCTTGCTCCAATTTCAAGGTAGGATTATGATTTCCCGTTTTGTAGACCAACAGTGTTTTGACCATTAAATTTACAGCCAGAGCCGGCAACTTGTTTGGCCTGTTTCTGAGCCGCTTTCTGAACCGCCCCTCTCTTTCCCGTTCTCTAACAGCCTTCTCTTTCTATGTCTGGCCGTGTGGCAACATTTCAATTTGACATAATGAGCTGCAGGTAGAAGCGTTTCAGATGCGATGGCTTAGTTATGCACACATAAACATATTCCCGACCGACCATATATCCCGACTGGGATGAGTCAAAATATGGTCAGGTAACTTTCGGTAATTGCGGCTGAGGCTACCGTCTGGACTAGCGTCGAGACTGCCTTAAATCCCGAAAATATATCCAAACATCCCGAAATCTGAATGAGTCGCCCCGTGGCGCGACACTGGAAATTAGTCTTGGTGTCTTGGTGACAGAGTCTTAAAGTCTGGATTCCAGCGGGCGGTCCAACCTGTTGAGCGCACTTGACATTGGCGGAGTGAAGTGGTCCTCAATGGAAAGCCACCCTTTGGAAGTGTAATGGGACACGGGAGTAGCTCCTACACCCTCAATTCGATCTACATTTTTCGGTTTTCCCAAATGAACTTGTTGGATTGTGCAATCGTGAATCCACTCAAGTGGCGTCTGGGATTTTTCCTGCTTGCTAGTGACGCCAGCGGCAAGTATTTGAAGTCTTTTTGGTAAAGATTTCCGACTTTATAGATCCCACATAAAAGTTTCGGTTCTGTTTTCTAGACAGCATCCTCTTGAGTTGTTTGGGTTTTCGCTAGCGCAAGGTTCTTTTATTGTCTTTCATGGTTAATTAGTCATTAAAACAAGGGTTATAAAAATGACACTCATAAACAGTCGGTCTACGGCATACGACATAGGTCCTACGTACTACGAGGGAGTGGGTTTCAGAATAAAGCTTTAAAAACGACGCCATTAAAGTGGCCACCGCCGCGTTGCATGCAGCACGCCAAAAAGCCACACGGGGGATATATCCGCGCCGTCGGTTGCACCTGAGTTTACACACACATACTATATATATATCCGTATTCCGTATTCGGTATTATATATGTATACGACCAGGTGTCATATGGCGCAGCGGGTGTTCAACGGCCACCGAAAACTAACTTGCCCCAACGAAAATCCCAGCGGGAAATGCAAAACGCTCACCACGCTTAATGAGCGCCTGGAGAGAGGCACGAGTTGCCCCTTTAATTTTCCGGACTCCTCCTGCATTTTGAATCGCACGCGATAAACAGGCGTGGCATGTCAGTTGTTCCTTTAACTCTCCCAACTAATTTTTGGCTGCATCGTGTCTCTAGTCTCTGGTTTCTGGCTTCTGGCTTCCCTCGGGGTCTCTCACTCGTTTCCCCAGTTGAAATTTAATATTTTTACCAAACAGTAGCCGCCTCTCACCTTGACAAGCTGCTGACACCTTGAGTGAACTTTAAAAAATGTGAGAGAATCAGAGAATCAGAAGCGGAGTAAAACAAAAAATTAATTGCACTTTAATAGGTTGTCTGTCGGATGCTTTAATATGCCCAATTCCATAGGTAGGAAAGCCGGGGGCAGAATATCTTGAACTGCATTATCTAGCAAATTTACTGAGGCTTTAACAGCATTAATGTTAAATATAACTCGAATGGAATTAAACAAAAAGCATTTTCATGTGAATACTTTAAGGTAATAAGGTCGAGGTTTTTGTAGGGCTTTTATTTCAATTAAATTTAAAAAAAAATACATTTATATAAAGTTATTTTTGTTGGATAATCGTGGACCTCCAATATAGCTCCGGAAATTCCCGACATATTTCTCTAATTTCTCAAATCAGTAAGCAGTTAATTAATACTAAAGGATCGGGGAATATATGTACCTGGATCGGGACCCAGTTCTGCTGATATCTGCCAACTGTCTTCTAGACCAGACATCGAATCTCAAATACAAATGCATTTCAAACGCCGAACCGAAGGGGCAGAAGGGACTCTGGAGTGGAGGCGACACAAGACGCAGGCGCACAGCTGTCTTGGGTCCGAAATCTCAGGTACGCAGCCAAAACCCTCGGCCACAACATATTGATCTAGTGCCAGGGACCGAAGTGCAAAATCAGATAAGCTTTGGGATTTACGTTACTGTCTCTACTCTGCCTGTTTTGGCTGGGTCTCTGGCTCCGGTTGGGAATTTATGGATTGCGCCTAAATAACTTTATCACACCCCTTATGGCCTCAACAGCAGCAGGGTTTCCAGGACTCACCGGAAACGGGAAGGCAGAAATGTCAGCCGAAAGTCGAGACATCCAGGAATTTGGATAGGAACTCGTAAAGTATAGATAACGTGTTTGGCATCATAATGGGTGTGGCCTCATTCCAGAGGGTTAGCTTTGTATTTGGGTTAAAAATCATACAAAGCTATATTAAGAGGAGATTTGATGTTGGATGGAATGCACAGTATATTTCCGAATTCATTAAAGCTATGTTGCTGAGACAGCCATAAAACCTAAACTGTAGCATGTCAAACAAATATTCAATCAATTTTTACCCCTAGCCAGTGAAACTCTGCATCATGTTATACGAAACTATTAAAATACTAGACAAAAACAATACGCAACTCCATAAAAAGGCGATTCCAAGACCGGCTTAGAATGGTCATATAATTAATTATATGGCACTCTAAACCGAAGCTCGTTACGTATACGAGACCTCTTTTCCTTTCACTGATGTTTCGGCATAGCTGGCATAAAATGAACAACACAGATCTGTGATCTATGGCTCCAGTATCCAGTCTCCAGTCTCCAGTATCACTCTTCCATCTAACTAACCTGCCTCATCTGAAAGCTCGGTTCCATTCTCTACGAATTCGAATGTTTCGGCAACAACTTAACCTTATACGGAGGACGGTTGACAGTTAACAAATTATTTTCAAAATTATTTAAACTTTTTCGTCGATTGGTTAAACATTTGCCCAATCAATTTTTCACAATTAACTTTCGAAAAGTTGTTTTCAAATTTTCTAATTAACATGCGACGTGTCTCGGTTGGCAAATATATATTTGCACCAGATTTTATTGAAATTTTTGAGCTAATTGGTAGGCGATAAAAAACAAAAATCGTTTGATTTTATGTCCGCGAATTATTGTCAATTTTTTATGATCCACATTAAGTTGTAGGACTTTATTGCTGCCGCGAAACTTGTCAGCGCCCTGAAATATGCAACGTTTTTTTTATTTAATGTATCTATTTTCGTTTCTACTATATTTAATTAATTTAACGACTACTTGAGAAGTTAGCAACGACATGTTGAAATGCTGGGGGATAGGGCCCTAGCCAGGGGCCGGCTATGAGGCACTCGTTCCATGACTTGTGACATGGAAAACTCATTAAAATGTTTACAGCGCTCAAAAAATCAACAAACAAACAAAACTCTCGGCTCGGCTCGGACTCTCAAATGAACTAACAAAAGAGAGTGGCTTTGTGGAGTGCTGAGAGGAGGCAACAAAAATTACAAAAATTGTTTTCATTTCAAATATCAACTTGAAACTACAGGAACTCAAACTTAAAGTTTTGTCAGCGAACGCAGCCTCAGCCGAACGCAGCCTCAGTCTCTGAAAACTAAACACCAGCACGTTTCCAGAGTGCAAAGTTTTCAAATTAAAATTTTCAAACATTAAATATTTAGCAACCCATCCATGGCCGACAACTAATTCGAGTTTAAATTACAATGAAAATAATTTCAATGCAATTTAAATGTATCCCCCAGTTAGATGCAGATACATCCTGCATGTATCCTGCTTGTGTGATTCTCGTTATCCCGTTTCATCCATAATTGAATTTCCCTCAAACAATTTTGTTTGTGTTTATGATTATGATTTTTCATGTTTTTGCTATTTTTTTTAAATGTTTTTTTTTTTTTTGGATGGTTTTTCGTGTTTTGCGGTATTTTGTTTGGTTAGAGAACTGTCAGGCCGAAACATTTGTCAAAATGTGGCATTCGAAATAAAATTAAAATAAAATATATACCATAGCCCCAGTCTCTCTTTTTCTGGTAGCATTTTTTAATGACACTCTTGGTTTATGTTTATGAATTTATAAAATGCATTTTCGGTTAACAGACATTCGACTAGACTAAAAATTAGCCACAATATCGCATGGGATGAATTTTTGATAATGTTCGGGTTACTTTTTTCGCTCAGAATGGCTTGGCCTCGCTTAATTGCCCAACATTAAAATGTCATTCAACCGTTAATTGGCTTTTATATTATATGTAAAGTGTGTTTAAAATAAAATATAGCTATAATTTAAATGTTATTGCCATCGGCGGATGATGAAACTGTCTCTAAGCCCATTACAATTTGCCAAAAGATTGGGATTTATCCTCTTGGGCCTTTTTTTTGAACAATTAAGAAAAGAAACTTTTCATAACAATCTCCAGAAAACCAAAATTGTCGCTTAAATCGGTTATTCAGAATTATTTACGGGTTAATAATTTCATACTTAATTGTATGAAATTTCTCGAGCACTTGCTCCTACAGAGTTTTTATTATAATACTCGTAAGGTATAATAAGGTCAACCTTGTTCGCATTCGATTCATTGCTTAAAAAACACTTCAAGGTAAGAAAGAGCTAAACTTTTTAATGATTTTTGTTTAAAAATAACCCAACCTTAATTACAAACAAACTTGACCCACAGTTCAAGTTCTTCAAAATCAAAACCTTTAACCGCTATTAAAGTATCGCTGTCTTTAGACGCATTTGGATCAATCTTTAATCATTTTTGAAGGAGAAAAATGTGTATTCGAAGTACAAATATGTTTAACTAATTTACAATTTTTTACGAGTTTTTTAATAGTTATCAAATCGGGAGAGTTACAGTTCAGTGACTCCAATTTCCATTTAATGACAATTTAATTTTGTTTTCGGACTATGACAGAAACCATAAATACGTCATTAACTCTTGAAATAGCTTTATTAGCGGCAAATGGTTCGACACTTCAAATTGGGTTTTGACATGGATAGTAAAAAGGTTCCTATTAAAATAATTAACTAGATGGCACTACAAAATAGGGTTTCCAAGTACTCCAAGGACTGTCGGTACTCACTTATCACATCGTGTCCGTGACAATCCAAATCCAGGTGATGGTTCATCACCAGCGATGGCTGTAATCCAGTTTGATTGTGGTTGTGATTGTGATTGTGCAACGGTAGCTGGTGAGCCAAATGGCCACCAATCTCTGCCATTACCATATATTTGGCTGACAGGACACTCGGCGAAGCACACTCGAGATTTTACCGGGTTTTGGGTCGGTTGGTTGTTGAGGATATTTGGGTGGTTTTGGTGGAAAACCAATCAAGAAGTTACGGGCATTGAGCAAGGATATTTCTAAGGCACTTGTTCGGGGAATTTTCCAAAATATGTATAGTACCTTGGATGCGTTGGATGCACAAAACACTGCGATCTGCTGACACTCGCGGTTTTTTGAATGGTAGATTCGGGGAGAGTCTGCGTATCCACAAAAAAGCGACGGCAATCCGATGACGGTTATTGGCTTTGTTGGCGGGGTTGGCGTTGTCGGCGAACGACAACAATCGACGACCGACGAGCCTGAACGGCAACGGCAACGATATTACGTAGACGTAGTCTGGTGACGCGGTTCGTGCGGACGATGCTCACTGTACGGAGACTGCTGAACGACTAAACCGGTCGGCGAACGCTGCGCTTGTCTCGGCGCCGCAAGCACCCCCGAAAAGTATCTGACGGATACGCGGCTGGGTGAGAGAAGAGCGCAGCTAGCTGATTGCTTAGTCCCGCATCCCCGCATCCGTGTCTCGAAGTGCTTGCCTGCAGCACCAGAAACAGCCAAAACAACAGCAACAGAGGCAGCTGCAACCGGTTGTGAGGCTTTATTGTTTTTCGGACATGTAGCTCGGGGAGTTCGAAACAGGAACAGGTGTTTTTGTCGCACTCGCTCTGGCATTGGCCGGATTCGCGCAGTATCTGTGTCTCTCTCGGATTCGGCGGTCGGAGGGCCCATTTCTAAATGGCGGCGAAGCGGGCCAATCGGTTGGTAAGAGTGCGCATGACTTGCTCCGTGGAGTCCACAATCCACAAATGGAGGCAGTCAGGAGTTGGATGGAGTCCTGCCCGTTGCTCTGTTGCTCTGTCGCCCTCTCTGCTCCCCCTTGATGTCCTTTTGTTTTGCCAATTTCGCTTTTGGTTTTCGAAGTTTGTACTACAAAATGGTTGCACTTGTAAGCAAGCGCACCTCTCTCGCTCCCTTTTGGGGTTTTTTCTTCTATTTGCCACCCTCTGCCACCTACCTACCTCCGAATTGTTGTAATGCGCTTGTCGAACTTTATGGCTAGAATCGTCTCCACCCCGCCACTCCACCACTCCACCTGTCTCACCGTTTCTTGACTTGGCTGCAAGAACGCCTGGTTCCTGCGGTTGCAAGGAGTCTCGTTTGGGGTGTGCTCCAACATCATAATAATTATTGATCTTTTGATTTTGTCTTTCGGTGTCTCGGTTTTTCGGGTTTCGGGTTTCGGGCCCCAGTTCCAGTGGCCCCTTCAAGGCCCTGTTGCAATTTTAATGACGCCTGGCACGCCCACGTCCTTTTTGTGGGCTGCCTATACGAGTGTGCGAGTCTGCTTTGCGGTTAGCAGTTCGTTGACTTGGCAGCACAATTGCCAACATTTTGTAGTCGATGATATGTTGTAATGTCAGTTGGCAGTATCGTTTGGGCTACACTTGAACAATTTGTGGGAGGACTCCTTAATGGCGTTAACTTCGAAAATAATAGAAAAGGAACTGAGTAGTAAGGTGACCTTCAGTTTATTTTTGAGACATTTCATGAAAGTTTAAAATATAAAGCTCATTGCTGATTTTTCTTGAATTTTTCCGAGTGCCACTTTCCTCTTACTACTGTATCCATTTTTATTTGACGCGAGTATTTTGAAGGAGTGGCTCTGGAGAGGGTTGGTTCAGCTCCTGCTGCTCCTCTGCTGCTTCTGCTGCTTCTGTTGCTTCTGCTGCTGCTGCTGTGTTGTATAATCAAGGTCATCGAGCTTCAGTTTCTGTTGCCCGCCTGCTCCGCTCGGGACACTCATTCACAGCCGTGTCTCAGTTAGCCAGACGCCGACATTAGTACGTACTTGTTACAGCACCACCCACTGGCTTCGCCACCCACCACCCACCAACCAGTCCGCGCCACCCACCACCACTCTTTTAGTGCCGAAGCAACCCTCCAACTGCGAAGCTTTCGCGCCATCTCCGTCGCACTCTCCGACAAACGCAGACAGCGACAGCTGGCCAGCAGAAACAGCTGACTGATGTCTGCCCGTGTGTATCTGTATCTGTATCTGTATCCGTAGCCGTATCCGTATCTGTAACTGTATCTGTGAGGTTCAGAATCCGTCGCAGAGTGTGTGCGCGTGTGTTGGTGCTTACTGGCAACATGAATTCAAAATTTAATTAGGTCCCGTCCATTAATTGGGTTAATTGAAATGCCGGTAAAAGTCAACGCTTTCGAATTAGGACATGTCACTCTCGAGCCACTGTGGATCGATTTTGCGAAATGCTGTTTAACTTGTTGGTTGAAATAGTTTTTGGTTTAGTTGAAGCCAAACGAGGGAGTCCTTTTTTGTCAGACTTTGATCTACTTCCTCTCGATTAGCTTTTTAGTCAAATTACTTGAATGTAATGGCAGCTGAAGATCAAGAAATCTTACTATAAAGTTGACTATTGATCGATTTTCACTTTCGTTTTCCCCTGCATTTTCCTATATCATCTGTTCAAGCAGATTTGGTATCCTTTCTCCGTGTTTTCGCAGCTTGGAATGAAACACAAACACTGGCCATAAGACTGTTTAGGCAATTTGGGATCTACGGCTGCCATTGATGATGCCCTTCCCTAATACTACCCTGAGATGATTTGCCAAAAAGAACTGGACAGAAATTTATGCAAATAAAGGAAGCTAGGCAGCTAGGCAGCTAGAAAACACCTACACAAACAGAGGTGTGGAAGTCTTCCCCCCGCTTGTGGCTCATTTAATTTTCGCACTTTGGCGGATCCGGGGCAGATGTAAAATGGAATTCCGAATAAACGTTGCCATGTGTAGTTGCGGTTGGATTACACGGACTAGGGACTAGGGACTGGGGAAGGGGCGGCGCCATCTGAGCTTGGCTTGGCTTGAAATCTAATTTCGAATGTCTGCCAACTCTTCAGACCCCTTTGTCTGCTTTCGAAACAGCTCCAATGGAGTTTCCCTTTTGCATGACGTAGCAGATTATTTATTGTGTTAGGTTGTTGCTTTAGTATTTATGCAGTGTTCGCTGTATATTTGAGCACAGAGAGGAATAATCTTTGATATCTTTAGATTAGATAATAAATTTAATAATTATTGTACAAGTTAGAAGCTATTCTTTTGGCTTATTACAATTCTATCCTCGAATGTCGTTCTAACGAAATTCAAAGTGAGGTCTCTTTTCTCTATGTGTGTTAAGGTAAGCGTTTGGATCTGGCCTGGGTTGTGGGTCCACCCGCCACATCTCCACCCGCCATCATACGCCCACATCTCCACCTGAAATTTTCGCATGAGCAACAGAACACAACAGGAGAGAAACAGGAGCAAAGCACACAACAAAGTCCAGGAGTTGACTTTTATAGAGTCGCATGCACAATAAAGAAGTCTATTATCCTTTTTGCCAGCCAGTTTTGTTGCTGCTCCGACTGCTGTTTGTTGTTGCTTGTGTTGTCGTTGCTGCTGCTGCGACGACGACGACGACGACGACGACTCCGGGATCGATATCCATTAGGAAAATTAAAATTGTGGCAGAGGCAATGAACGTAAAAAGCGGAAGCAGCCAGCCCGGCCAGTCATTCAGTCATTCAGTCAGTTAGTCAGTCAGCCAGTCAGCCAGCTAGGCACACGGCAAAGTAAAAAAAGGCAACCCAAAGGTCGATACTACGTAGAACGTTTCCAAAGGTTTTTTTTCTTTTTAGCTAGACTCGGTTTATTTTGGTCCGGATCCGATTTTTGTTTGCAGAACGCACGGTTCGCCGTTTCTATTTCTTGGTGCAGCCCACTTCCGTTTCCGATATTTTTAGGTGCTCCTATATCCTATATCGAAGAAGCTTTGCCAGTAAATAAACTATCAAGAGTCTATTTCAATGCCTTAATATCATAAATATACGATTTAAATTAGTTCAAGGATTCAAGGGTATTCAAGAGTTCATTTTTCCGCATTTCTATTTGAATTTTGTTTATTGTTGATTTTGAATTAAGTTTCCAGGCTTTGTCCACCCACTCCCACAATCGCTATATAGTATAGTAGTTTCCTGTTATTGTTGCAAGTGTCATTGTTGTTTTTGCCATTTTGTGCCAGCCATTTCTGCAGCTGTCATTTGTTTTTCCTCCTGGCTCCGAAACTCGCTTTTGTTTTTCGGCTAACGCGTGCGCGACATTTTCATTGTTAACGCTTTGTTGTTTTAGTAGCTGTTTTTGCTGCTGCTGTTGCTGCTGCTGTTGCTGCTGCTGTTGCAGCCGCAGGAAAACTCATCTGTCATTCAAAGTCACGCAGCGTGCAATTTTCTGTTATCATGACTTTTTCAATTCCTATTTTCGGCATTTCGGCATCCGGATGCAGATTGCAACTGAAGCTCCTCGATCCTTGCCTCCTCCATCCGAATTCCCGTACAATCGTTGCACATGTTTGCATTTCAATTTGATTGGAAAATATATTTCATTGGGTTTTCTCTCGCTCTGTCTCTGTCTGTCGGTCTCTGTGCGTCAGAATTTTCCGAGCATTTCCAATATGCAAAACCAAACAATCAACAACAACCCAAAAACAACAAGGACGAACGCAGTCAACTGTCAGTCAAGCGCGGCCTGTCGAGCTTTTGGCCTGCAGTTTGTTAAATGTTTAAGCAGGGGCTTTAGTTTTTGGGCGGCCTCGGCTTCGGGGCTTCCAATTTGTTGGCTATACATACTATCATACTATAGAGTACTCGATTTTGTAGCACCCACTGCAGTAAGCTTTTCCAGTGGCTGCTAGAAAGCTAGATTTTTGATTATTCCGCATGGTTTGGATCCCTTTTTGTATGTAATTTTGACTTTCGCAGATTCTGAATCCAGAATTCATATATTTTTAATCAGTAATCCTGTTAGACCTGGTCCAGTATACCACCCACCCATGTACAGGCTGCTCCCACATACACACCCCACCCACCCACTGGGAGGCTGAAATAGAACGTCCCACGACCGCTCAGCGCATCAGCTCAGTGGAGCATAATTTTTGCGGTTCCTTTTAAGTTTGCATATCAATCGAGAATTTATATGACGGCAAGGCTCCTGCTCCGGCTTCCGCCTTCCGTCTCTTCCGCCTTTGTTTGCTGTCTCCTTCGCTCTGCTGCTGCCGCAATGCAAACACCAAGAGTGTGGGGGTAAGAGTGTGTGTTTGTGCGCGCGCATACATTTGCAAGTGGTTTATATGCAAATCCAAAAAGGAGGTTGTAGGAGGAAAAAAAGTTAGGTTGTCTGCCCCCACAACTCCTTCCAAGCGGTCATAAAAAGCGAAGGCAAAGGACCAGCAGATGGGCTTTCTTTTTCCACCTTCGAATCGAGGTCCTTTCGGAGAGTTAAGAAAGAATAAAAATACACTTTAGGTCAAAACAGAAATACGTGTTTTGAAACGAGAAGGGAAACTCCCTACTGTTGTGTTCCGTAAAGTCGAATATTTTGAAACAGGACCTCTATTTTGATCACTCCTACTTGGTTTTAGGTGTGTGTGTGTGTGCTGACTGTACGCCATATTAAAAATGGCGACAACTCCTACCCCTTGTTGGGGGGCAACTAACATGAAACGCTGCCTGCAACCTGTCTTCTTGGGGCAACCCCTCACTGGGCTTCCACCCCCATCCTTCGGTGGACAACCGACCGACCCACTGGCACTTGCTTACCCTTTTTCGCTGCTCCAGTTGCCATTGCCATCCTGCCATTCTCTGGTGTTGTCTTTGTTGTTGTTACCGCTGCCGGCACCTGCCACCAAAGCTTTTGTTTGCCCCTGTATGTGTGTTTGTTTGCCGCCGCCGTCCGTGTGTGGGTGGGTTCTTTGTATCTGTGTGCGACAATCCTTGAGGGAAAATTTATGCAGAGTAGAAAAGCAAAAACTGTGAACAGCCAAGGGAACAGAAATTCACTTGGTACGTAGGATAGGGTTGGAGCGGAGTTGCTACAAGGGGAAGGGCCAAGTCAAAATGGTGAACAAAAGTGCACAACAGCAACAACAAAAGCAACCGGATGAACAAGGAACAATCCACGGGATGAAGTTTTGCCAAGACGACCAACCAAAGCTCTGTGCAATACATTTCATTTTAAATAAAAAATTAAAAACTTTTGAATAAAAATCAATAGTTTCAAAGTAATTATTCAGAACAATCCTAATCAGAACTATTGCAAATTTCACAATTAACTGACCTATATCAGTCTTAAAGTGTCCTAAGAGGTGAAGTTCTGATTAAAAAAAGGACCCCCAGCTATTAAAGAACTGCGACTACACAACAGTTGAGTGTAGGGTTAGAAAATTCTGATTAAGGATCAAATGAAGAAAAGAAAACAGGTGGGAGGGAATGCTAATCCCAGTGGCTCAAAAGTCTGGGGAAGAGCGCTATCATGGTACATAATGCCGTTGATAAGGCGAGTCTAACCTCCTCGAGGCCTCAAGCGAAAAGAGACTTTAGCTTGCTATCCCAGCTTGATGCTTAAGTAACCCTTTTCCAGGACAGAATGGGTTGTCAAGGGCGTTTAGCCTTTGACATATGGGCTAGTAAAAAGTATTATCAAGTCCATATTGTCATTAACTTAAATGTGCGGGGCAAATGTAACGATTCGGTGCAATTTACTGGAAGCTAAATCCGTAGCCGGAACAATTGCAACCCCTCGGAGACACCTCTTCCCTTCGTCATACTTTATATGATGTTCTAGACCCACATACACACACCCGTTGTATAATTGCAAGGCGCAGCACCGCCCACATTTTGTGTTTGAAAAGCTTTTGTGCGAATTGGCGCCTAATCAAGCGGAAGATTTGAATGAGCGAACAGTCAACACCCGCAAAAGAGGAAGCTGCCTTAAAGAACCCTGATAAACCAGGGTGGGGATGGTAGCCCGGCTATCCCGGGTATCCCGGCTAAGTGTTGTCATTTTGGTGGCAATAAAAATATATTTTTGACAACCGCATGGAAAAAGTGTCGCCGTCATCGCATCAGGACATGCTTGGCTGGCTCGTGCTTATTTCGATTTTTTTCGTGCCACCAGGAGCAGGGCAGGACTGGGGGCGTTGCCATACAGCGGCTGTTAAGATTTCGAGGACTCCAGCTCACTGGGGGAAACGTGGGATCAAAAGGATAAACTTCGCATCATTGAAAAAGTAAATTAATTGTGAAAAGTTAGCAATAATTTATACTCATTCTGGGTTTGTTACTTTTGTAATTTTAAAATTACCATAAGTGTTCGAGTTTAATTCTGATTTCTCCCAGTGGAAGCCAGCCAGGATTTAGTGAAGTGTGCACGGACAAGCGGAGTCTTCTACTTGGCTAGGCTTTAGTGGGTGCTATGACTTCTGACCACTGAATGTGAAATGTGAAAGGATGTGTCATAAATCATGAGAGCCAAGTGACAGGCGAAAAAGCGAGGATACCCGATGAATCTTTAACATTCCTCTCCTCATTAGCCTCCAGGTAATCGAGAATCCTGGGCACGTGTCCGAGAGACCTGAAGCGATGTTCCACCGATTCTTGGGAGAGAGTGAAAGTTCATATTCTTTTAATTAGCGCTAATGATGGAGAACAAGGAACACCGAAAGCGGTGGGCTTTGCAGGGATTCTACTGCGTATTGAGTTACAGCCTTGAAAGAGTCGCGCAAATTTATTATAGGCAATAATCCTTAAAGTTTAAGTTACATTCCAAAGATAAGCGGCCACCAAATGGCTGGATCCCTCTACGAGTGCACCTCCATAAAAATTCAAAACAAACCAGACCAGGCGCTGGAAGCACAGTCAGAAAAAAGCTTTGAAATCGCATCGCCAGGGGTCAAGTATTAGGGTTGGGATATTTACTTAGAGGCAGTATTCCATTAAATGGGAATTGCTTAATAAAAAAGGGATTTGTTTCTCCCTTTAAATATTTGTGTCTGTTTCAGTATTTTTTCGAGTGCACTGTTGCGCGCTTATAGGGCCAGACGCCGGCGGGTCGCCTTAATTGTCAGAGCCCGGAGCTCGGACTCAGAGTCCCGCCTCAGCTCTGGTCGGTTTTTATTATTTGGGCGGTGAGTCAGAGGGTTCGGGACCTGGAGTCTTGGCCCGATGGAGTGTTATCAGTGCAGGTTTAACCGAACCTATAAACAACCGCGCGGAATGCCATGCATAAATGTCCCCAAATTAGATAAACATGGCGCCAATGCAATCGAGCGACTCCGGCACGCACACAAAGGCGGACAATGAGACTTACCTTTCCAGGTGACTCGATAGAGCCTGAGCCTCCATTGGCAGGGGCGTGTTTTGGGCTGTGGTCCCGGTTTTATCTTAATACCTTCCCTAATTTCTGCCTCTCGTCCGGCACTCATTTGAATAGATTCCATCTTCCTCTGTCTTCCTTTCTTCGGCCTCTTTCTGCACCCGGCTAGTTGCAGTCGCAGTCGCAGTCGCAGTTGCAGTCTCTTTCTTATTCTTCCTGCAGCTTGTAGCGTCTTATCGGGGAACAAATTTTCGTTTTGATAAAGCAGTCTTACGGACTTCATGTAAGTTGTAAGCCAGACATGACCAAAAATAAAATACCTATGGTGTTGTAGGGAACGATGTCGGAGGGGCTAAAGCTAGTCCTATTTTATTGGGTATAAGTCATTTGTCGGCGATATTCCCGGCTAATAGGAGGCATGTGGTTTGATAGACAGAAAAACAGATGTGAAAATTCTGAGGCCTGGAAGGGAGACGTCGCCAGCAGAAGTTGATTGAGCTTTGTCTGATTAAAGAAATCCAAATAGATTGGTTGATTGGTTTTCCTTTATTAACTAGGATGAATTTTAAAAGAATCATTCTTTCCCAGAGAAACATCTGATTCATGTTTGGACAGACTCGCATCGTAAAGTGTCGAATATCGCAACATATTTCATTCGACTATGATAGAGATCAAATCGGTGGCATCACCGCTACCTTCTCACAGTCGCACTGTCTAATTCTACTTACATTTCGTGACATGTGTTCTGGCCCGATAGCGTAACCTCCAACCCCACTGGAAACCCCAGCCCCTTAAATAAATTTCAACTGAGGCTGGCCGCAGTCAACGCGCACCCCTCTGTTTACCAAGGGGCGGAAAAAGCCTGCGCATCGAGCTGGGCGGTCATAAATTTCACTCTCAACTTTTGTGTACACAGAAACACATGAATTGCATTTTCGGCAAACACCCCACCAACCAATGAACCCATAAACCCATAGACCATTCGAAGATCTCCGTCCAGCAATACCCAGAAAGACCCTGAACATGGAAAATGCACAAAATATTGCGCGTTAAATTCAATTTTCAAGGCAACCCCCTGATGCGAGTACACTTCTCTGTGCCAGGATTGTCCTTGCGGCTTATTAGTTGATTACAGGATGCATTATCGTGATTATCGGGTATGTTCCCAAGTGTAGTCGTATCCCAGAGCCCAGAGAATCCATAAATAAATTTATGCCTATCCATAGAGGAGCATTTTTTGCACTGCTACTCCAAAAAGGGGTGTGTGTACTTCTGAGAGCCAGTGTGGGTTGTTTGAGGGTGGTTGCGTGGGTGGAGGCCGAAAATTTACTGCTAATAGTTTGATTAATGGCCTCGAGTCAGTGGCTTAAAGTGAGCAACAAGGAATTTGGTCTGCGTGATCCGCAAATTGAATCCGGGAATAATATTAAATCGTAAGCCCTATAATCATCATGGCCTCTGTGATTTTAGCAGGACAGCTGATTGATAAGATTTCACGGAGATATAAGTAGATTAGGTCCTGGAAAATTATAGGACAGCAAATGTTGCTATTTCTTGTGTTTAGATTGAAAGCTGTTTGAAAGTGACAAGGAAAATACATATTTTGAAACAAGTAAAACATCAATTTGTTTACTTATACGGAAATTTTGAAATATTACTCGGCCGTGGAGTTGGGTGGCGCCTCTTGAAATCCGATTCCGAATGTAACACGATTGCAGCTGACTCGAGGATCGACTGACCAAAGGGTATCAACGCGTCCTGCGACAGCTGCTCGTGGCACACTTTTCAACACATTTTGATTTCGGAGATCCTTTGGAGTGGCAACAACTGATGCTGCCGTTCAGCGCAGTCGCGTGTTATCCTTTAAGGGTCCTCACTCTCCTCCAAATATATCGTAAATCCCCTTTCCCGGTTTTCTGGTTTCCAAAGCAGCACAGTTGCCGTTTTTGTGGTTTTGTATTTGTGCACTTTTCGAATTCTTTCCATTGGCATTCTGCTTTTATTGGTTTCTACAAATATTTAATGGATTTCAAGTGGCGGCCCTGTTGTTGTCGCTGGCACTTCATAATTTTCTGTTTCGGAAAGCCGAGGATGCCGAGGAAGCCGAGGAAGGGGTTGCCGTGACCCCATCCCTCAGCCGCGTATTGCTCTTTCGCTTTGAAAGTGGAAAGTGGAGTGGTGCAGTGGAGTACCCACTGTGGCATTATATCGATACATGACTCATGTCAGCGATTGGGAACTGAAGATGTTTTGGCAGCAGCTGCCGTTTGAATTGGAGTGAAAAGGTAACCCAAGCCGGCTAAAATTAACCACTGATGTCGAAGCTATTCGATTTGAGTCAATCAAATCTGGTTAATAGACAACCTTTCGTCTTTTGATATGGAATCAAATAATCCTTGCTTTCGTTTTCATATAAATTTTGAGAACATTTATTCGATTTTCATTTCAATAAACTTTTCAACAAGCAGATTTTTCTGGTCTTTCTTTACGCAACCATTTCATTATGAATCAACGAACGAGTTCGCGAAACGATCTCAGACACTTTTCAGCCAGAAAGTTTCGACCAAGCTCACACGCACTCCCAAGGATAAGCTCGTCTTACTATATATGGTTTGGGGAAAACCCTTAGGAAGCTGAGCATTAGAACTGCCATTAAAGTGTCTTAACTTTTTTCCGGGAACTCTTTTTGTTTCAGGCGCTCAGTTTTTACATCACTTTTTCCACATTTTTCCTGCATTCAGAGCTTAAGCCTTAGTATTTGGTTCGGCTTTGGCCCGGACTCCGGAATGAAACTCCACTCGAACAAAACTCTGGCTGTTAAGGAGGGCTTCCATGTGGGACAGGGCGGACAGAGCGGACAGGGTTGGGTCGGGCTTCTCTCTTTTAGTCTGGGGTTAGTAAATTTATGATCCTAGTCGTTCAAATGACGATGAACTTTTTGCAGCGCACACGAACTTGGACTTGGGTCGCCGGTTTTTGGTTTGTTTGCTAGTTGGGTTGCCTGGTTTTTATGCGTCCGGGTATCATCTGCTTAATCACCAAAAAAAGCCACCATATGGCACACACACAAACCCTGAAATGGGGGGAGAAGAACTTCAAAAGGAGTCGCCTGGTGCTTTGCTTTTTGCACGCACTGTACGAACCCCACCGTGTGTGTGTGCCAATAATTTATTCATATGCGCTTACAAGTCGCTAATGTTGTTGCTGCTGCCACATACACGACTTCTGTTGCTTGCCACAGACAATTTATGCACGCTTTTGCAGAAAAGCCGCAAGAATACACACAGTTTTTTTACACCCCATTTCTGCTTTTTCATCCTATTTGTCGGGGAAAATCTAGTCTGGAAGTTTAAAGCTTAAGGTAGTTTTCTAAACAAGCTTTAGAATTACAATTAGTCATACATTTAAGAATGTGGCAAAGAAAATTCATCTCCGACTCCGTTTGCTTTACCTTTTTGGGGGAGCTTAAAGTGCATGAAAATGCGTTGGACTAAGCCGCTTACAGTGAGCTGTCGATAAGAGTGCGAGACTGACAACCAGTGGTGATCCACATGTATGCCATAAGTCATAAAGATGGGACCGCCGATCGCTGCTCCGCCGCTCTGAGCCCGATATCGGATACTCCCTGGGTCTCTGTCTGCGATCCGAGCCGTCTCTGGGCTCTAATATGCTTAAGAAACGCTTAAGGTTGTCCGCACGTCAGGAATTCGCGTCCCGAGCTGATAAGAAGTCGAGTCGGCGCTGGCCTACCTGGGTTTTGGCCCGAATTTTCGTCCCTGCCGAGGAACTGACTGCGACTGCGACTGGGACTGGGACTGGGACTGGGAATATGGCCATGCAATACCAGAAGCTCAAAATCAATTGCGTATTTATTGGTCACAATCAATGCGACGCGACAAGCCACGGGGGCCGCGAGAAAGTGGGTAAGATATCCTACACAGAGAGAAAACACTGACAATTATGAATGAATGATTCACAAATAAAACCTTTTATAAAAGGGGAAAGAAAGAATATTTCCTATAGTCGTTTTCGAAATTATGTCAGCATTCAACTACCAATATTTTCAGTGCAACAGAAAGAAGGTAGCGATCGTAGACCATGGAACGAGCGTTTAATGATCACCCACCGCGTCGCCGCCGACGACGTCAACCGCAATAAGCCGGCGGCGTCATCGTCAGCGGAGCGCACCCATTTCATTACCGGGATGGAATGGATCGTCTGACTATGTGTATTCCCAGCTCGATCCTTTTAGATCGTCAATTGCGTCATGGCTTTGGAATGCCTTAAACGCAAACACAGCCCATATTTCCCTTCCTGATTCCCTACCTGTTCTCGGGTATGTTGTTGGTGTCCTGTCTGTTTATGCCTAATCAGTTATAAATCACCGGTCTAGGAAGTGCTCTGTGTTTCCTGTCCTGCCGTTGTCCTCTATCTAACGAATCCGATTCCAAGTTTATGGTCCTTCCACAAAAAAAGGTGGAAGGGTAAGGTAAGGTATTAACTCTTACCTAGGAGCCGAGGGTTTCTAAATGGGCTTTGGTTGTTGTGTCATTGTCTCTGCTTGACTTTGTCTGGGTCTCTGTTCTGAGTGCATTGTAATTGATTTTTTAGCTGCATCAAATGCACTTGCCGTCCTGCTAATTACTATCGAAAGGGCTGAAGGTTAGAGCACGTTTTCCCAAAAAACATTTTCATACCTGTGACCCGAGCCCGGCCAACCTCCCATTCAATCACCATAAACATTGCCACCGCTGCAAGTGCACCGCATGTGTCCCAAAATGTTATCCCTGCACCACTCCGCACGACCCTTGTAACCTCTCCCATCTGCAACTCCTCCCGCAGATGCCAGATGTTAATGAGTAAATTTTTGGCATGCGATTGCACGGCAGGAAAATATTAGCCACACAACACGCCCCTCATAAAAAACCGTGGAAAATGTGTGATGGGAGGACGGAAAGGAGGAGGTGCACGCGCCGGACACCCAGCGTGACAAAATCGCGCAATATGGACGAAAACAATTTCCCAGGCTCAGGGCCAGGCCTCGGGCGAAGGGGAAGCCTCGAAGTGAAGCGAAAGTGTTGAGGACTAAAGTCAAAGGATCGGCGCCGGCAAGCTAACCGGCGTAGGAAAAAAGTCAAAAAAGAGCGTTCAAAAAACACATAAAGCACGGAAGTGCACTGAAAGAAAGAAAACAGTTTGAACATTTATTACGAAAGTGTTTTAAAATCCAGTTTTACTTCCAAGTTTGGTTAATTTCTAATTAACAACGAACGAATTGTTAGTTCTTGGTCTTAAAATGTCCCCAGTTTAATAGGCTATAATTTTTTTTCGGTGCAGTTACCGAGAGGAAGTTGAGGCACACGTGTCCTATAATGAAAATCGTTCGGAGCGGAGCGTATCTGCGACAACAACGGCAGAAGTAACCCTCGCAACCCATCGAACCGGCGAACCGTTGAACCGTCGAACCGGGGAACCACCGAAGACGAAGTGGCAGTGGCGGTAGAAGTGTCTCCCCGGGGGAGTTGAAAGGAGGAAGGAGGAGTCACCGGCGAAGTCAACGTCATCGGTGGCCAGCGGCGCGTGCTGCATCCACGTGACCAAATGTTGCAGGGATGGGTGGAAAAGTAGCAAAACAATGGGCCACATTGGCGGGCAATCAGGCATAGCAAGAGGATTGGGTTATCCAGCTAAATGTTCATCTTCCTGCCTCACAAATTGTTAGTATAAACAACAATTGTCCTGGCCACGTGGCGGCCATTCACCGACGGATGGATGCAGATGGGTGGGTTTCACTGATGGATGTGGATGTGGATGTGGATGTGGTGCTCGGATATGGAGATCGAATTGAGGGACAAGTGCAAGGCGTTACCCCAAGGAACTCCCGCACCACAAATCATTCTGGCGACAATTTATTACAGCAGTTGATTTCGCCATTGATTGCGATCTCCTCCGCCCCCTCAAATTGCAGTCTTCCTGTCCCGGACCCGGCACGTGACATTCAATTAACGCTTTCGAAAAGTGATTAACGAATTAGGCCTCGGGCGCTGGCGGATTTCCTTGGCTCGGCCAGAATGCAAATCGAATTTACAGCGGCGCTTTTGGCCATTTTGTGGCCTGTAAACTCTAAACTGATTTACCTGAGCCTAAGCCTCAGCCTCAGCCTCAGCCTCATCCTCAGCCCAGAGACTTGAAATCCAGGCTCTTTAAGGCAACACAAAAGCGGCTTATACCACATTTAACGCATCTTTGAGCAAACACACTAAGATAAAAAGATACCCAAACGCATGAAGATACAGATAAATAAAAAGAAAAAAAAAACAGATGCAGAGGGGAAATTCTGGAGGCGTGAAAAGCGTTGCGTTGGCGACAAAAGGCGGCACTTTTTTGTTCTGCTGCTTCCCTGCTTATCTTGTCGGTGTTACAATATCTGTCTGAGTGACCCACCGGCCATCCGATTAGCCTAATGCCCTGTCTGGGGATCAGGCGATCTGGCGATCCGTCGATCCGCCGATCATCTCTTGGATCTCGCCCATCAACCGACCCATCCGTCCGTGATGATGCTGCATTATGTCATTTACTTTTTCTACACCTTCCTTGTCTCGGTTTATCTATCGATCTGATGGATGCCGATCGCCAATGCAGCTGCGCCCTTGAGAAACACACGCCTCTTTAGTTGAGTGCCCATTTTGTGGGAATATGACTCAATCCGAGGAGACTTCCGAGTTTAGGGCTGAGGAACATCCAATGTATTGATTGTTATTGTCTTTAGATTATAAGTTTATTTATTTTATTTCTATGCCGTATTCAAATCAAAATCTCTGAACTCTTATGTGGAATTTATGATTGATGTTCATTGTTTTCTAATTCCTTAAACGCCACATTATGTCAATTTGGCGGAGGCAGAGGCAGCGGAATAGGCCAAAGGCTTGCGGCGGCTGACCCTTTGAGCGGGACCGTCGCTCACCTTTGATCGGCAATCTTTCAGTAGATTGAGACTCAGGCATCTTCTAATAACATCTCACACCGCCAGAGACGAAAATATTGAAATATGAATACAAACAGAAAATATTTTCGTTTCATTTGCGGCGTTACTCAAAGGTGCTGGGTTTATTCTTTTTTCCGATTCCACGGAGAAAGGGTTTATTTTTGATGTTACTTTGGACTGCTTACCAAGTAAACATGTCGCCACTTGACTGACAGCTGACTTGCCTCATTCTTAGCCCCAGCCCCTAACCTACCAGTGCCCCAGCACTGCTTTTCTTTTTCCGGCCAGAGTCTGGCTGTTGATGCAACTTTGATGCGCGGCAAAATGCGCCGTCAGCTAATCAATGCAATTAGCCCCCGACATGTGACCCCCAAAATGTGGAACCTTTTAAAATGCCTGGCATTTTACAGCCTACACGGGGCTTCACTCCGCTCTCCATTCCCCAAACTGTAGTACAATGCGATTTCCTTTCTGCTTACACGGGGAAAAGATAAGCTTTCATTAGGAAAACTTTTTCAGATTTATACAATTGGAGTTGAAAATGTTGCTTCCATAATCATACCTACCCAAAGGTATAGATTTTTATTGAAGTTTGAATTGAAAAGGCAAATAGATATGGTTTTTTTCCTGTGCATGTTCAATTATTGTTTATTTTGGTTTTGGGAGCTGGTGGAAACTGGTGGGAGAGTCGGCTGCAAATGGACTGCCATATATAAAAATGCACTCAGTCCGCAGCCTAGACAATAAATATGAATTTGAAAGTGTGGCCTGTGCCGCATCGGGCTCCCTCACCACCCAGGCCTTGTCCCTGTTGTTCTCTCTGTCTATTTCTCCTGTTGCATCCATTAGCCCGTCGTCTAAATATAGTGCACTCGAGGCCCCGTGATAAATGCCGCACAGGGGGCGCCATGTGGCGACGCTTTTGGAACCTCTCCTGGTCCCTGTCCCTGGCCTTTAGTTGCCGCAGATTTCCACTTTTTCCTTCATCTTTCTCCAACTTTATAACAGGCTATATCGAGGCTATCAGAAGAGTCTTGGTGTTTCTTAAAGTATGGGAATGGTTTAAATAATAGGTATCACCTAGTTGCATCCCCTAGTAACTGCATAGTATTTTGGCATTTTTTAACACATCGTTTCTGTCAGTTGGATAATTTCATGCCATATGTTCGGCAGAGCTACTTCGCAGTTCGTTTGTCGCTCATCCCAAGGTACTTAGTGGTTAGTGGAGTGATTTAGCCCATCCACTTGTATGTGTGTCAGCTCGCCAGCCAGTCAGCCAGTCAGGCATTCAGTCAAACTGATGCCAATCGATCGATCCGTGGGCTAAGCCGGTGCAAATTGACTTCAAGCCGGTGCCGATCAAGCCAATTTATGGCCCCGTCTCTGGGATATTTCGATGCGATCCGCCAAGTCATGATCCGTTGCGACCTGGAGTGACTGACAGGCTGACTTCCATGACGTGGGCCTTTTCCACCAGGTTCCCTCCCCGCTTTTAAGATTTCTGTAGATTGAGTTATCAAGATATTTGTGTAATGCCCGGTGTTTCAAGTCAGGGGCTCACATTTCTCAAGCCTAAAGTCAGACTCTTGACACTGACACTGACGAGCGGTGCTGCATTTCCTGCTGACCAAAAAACCAGAACAAGTGCCTCCACTGCGCCTGCACTGGCTCCTCTCCCTCGTCCTCCGCCCAGGGCTTGACAAATGTAAATGTTGTTGACCGATGCGGGCGTCGCAAATTCATCAAAATCGCGGAGGTTGTCAAGCCACCAAACGGGCAATCAAAAAACAACACAAACACACCGTCATTAACAACTTGTGTGTTTTGTTATGCTTTTGTCTCTTCCGAGACCAGCCGAGTATTTACCTAATTTTATTGTACACTCGAATGTGCATTCGCTACACACAAAATAGATGCCCTAAAATATTGCAATTTATTTATTTCATGTGTGTTTTTTTTGGTCATCAAAAAGGTATTTGAAAAAAATCTTCTTTGCCTTACCGGTTCCATAAAAGTTTTGCAAGAATCACACCCCAATAGATGTACTCTCCCCTTCAGAAGAGCATCTCCAGCCTGCGCGAGCAACCATAAAAAATTGAAGTAGCTATAAAAAATCATGAGTAAAATGTTAATGTTTTCATCAGGCCTGGCTTGTCGCGTTTTTGATTTCTGGTTTTACTCACCCAAAGTATTTATTTATTTATTTTTGTCTTTTGTCATACCTTTGTTATTGGCAAAGAGAAAGGCGTCTTTAAAACCTCTGTCATGTTCTGCTTGTTTTTTACAAGCGAAATAAATGCGGCGATTTGAGCTCTCACTAGCTCTGATTTATGCTAATAGAAACGCATAAACCTGCGACTCGACTTCAATCGAAGTGTATGCAAAACGTTTGGGATTCTACAGGTACAGAGGAGGGGTACTGTGTTTAGGCCTATAAGGGTTTGTGCCTTGTCAAACGGAAATCTTCGCTCAGAAACGCAAACTGCAGCGGTTAGAGAATTGGGGGAGTGATACACAATGAGGCTAACCTAATGGATTTCCGTTTGGACCAAAAGCCAGAGGCGGAAAACCATTGGTACTTGAGGAGAACAGCCATTCTCAGTTGCTGATACACACCAAGAAAACTTTTTGATACATTGAAAGCCAAACAAAATAATTATTACAGCTTATAACCTGAGAACTGTGTATGAGATTCAATGACAAAATGATTGATAAAAACCATAGATATATGGAATATTTTTTTTTTCCGTGTAAATACTCCTATTCTTGTTCATGTGCAACCAAGCGCTTGACATCTCAACCCTCTCCTCACTCGACTTCTTAAGCCAACATTTCCCCTATATCTTTCTTGAATTTGCAAACACCCGAGGCTTTAACTATCTGCTCTTCTTATTTGTATTGTTTATCATTCCTGCATACAATTAATTTTTCCTCCCTTTAAGCCAAAAGCATGCGTTGATCCTTTAAAATACTTGCCAAGAGGATAGGACACAAAAATGTTGAGAAAAATCGAAGACTTGTTCAAAATTTTCATGAATATGGATAAAGAATTCAAATTTGAATCGTTTGAGATAGGTTGAGAATCGGAAGAGAATTGACGAAGATATAGCCATCGCCAAAGAGCATATGGGTCGTTCCCAAATACTTCTCCATTTTTCAAGAGAGTTCCATTAGAAAAAATGACAAAAAATCTAAAAAATATTGTTCTTTCAGATTTTAATGCAGATTGATAGAGAATCGATCCACAAATCTTTTAAGGTATTTCCCTCGTGAATCGCATGAAAATTGGGCAAGATATGGACTTGATTTGGGGCCACATTGGAAATCAATATCGATTTCCAAGGGGATTTTCCACAAACATTTTGTAATAAATCGAGAGGCGATTCTGCTCCATATTTCAATGCAAATTCGTGGAGGATCGCGTTAGGAATCGTTTGAGGTATTCCTTTCAAGGATTCGAATTTCACACGGGATTTGTCTGCGAAAAATGTTGCAATCCTTTTATAAGACTTATTTTACTTTAGATTCGGATGGATAAATGAATTTTCGGGAAAAGTTTTTAATTATTATTTATTTAATAGATTCAGCATTGATGTTGGAACTCGGTGTGATTGGGCTTAATGCCTTTTCGGGAGCTCATTAGCATAACAAACACTTTCGCGGACGACACTTTGGTCGGTTGTTGTCGTCGCTTGTTGATGTTTGTTGTTGCGCTGAATTACAAATTTTATTGGCACAAAGGCGCAGAAATATTGCATAAATTCACTTTTATTACACCGCCAGAGAGGGTTACCCTGGCGAACACACAGTCCTACCCACAGAAGAGCGTATTTATTGCGCGTCGACGCCATTTTGTTTGAACCTTTTGAAATATTTATGCGTTGAAATCAACACCACACATACAGCAACAAATGTTGCAGATGCTACAAGCAAAGGCATCCCTTTTGTCCTCATAATGAATCCCTGAATCAGAAATGGCACCACGAAAAGGGGTTTTTAAAGCATTAATCTGCTTTTATCCGAAAGTTTAACCTTTAATAATCAAGGAAATTAGGAAGAATATATATTTCAATTTTGAATTTCATAAAATATTGTGGAATATAAGCTCGATTCAAACCAAACTGCCAACTCTGCTGGCAACCAACAAACAACCGCCGTGTTGGTTATCGTTATCCTTTCGCTCCTTGACTTTGGCGCGCAGCAACGTAATGCGCGCAGTTCGTTGGGTCCTTCAGTTCTCTGTGGCGACACCCCACTCCGTGGCAGCCCCTCATAGCAACCCTGCCCCCTGCCCTGCCTCCGTGCAGTGCCAGCGCTTTCGCTGTAATTACAATGCAGTTTAGGGTTCTGAAAGCTTTTGTGAAAATGTGCTTTATGAAATTATGATTATAGCTCAACAGCTGCACACAAACACACACACCAGCAACCTACAGCCGAACCGAGAAGGGTGGCCGGGGGAGCACTGGCATTTAAATGTGTGGCAGCTTGTGCAAATAATGAAAATGAAACAACACTTTGGCGCATTAAAAGCATTAAAAACAGTTTGCCATATAAATGTGTTACCGTCTCCTCCGTCGTTGCTGGTTCTCTCTCGGGGGTGTGACTACAGTGCGTATACACAATGTGGACTGGGCTGGGACATAGGCAAACGGCGTATAGGTCGCGTCCAGGACAATGTCCACCGCAGAAGCGAAAAGCTGGGATCTACCCTTTTGACACTATTTACGAGATAAACACAAGAAGCTGAAAAAAATACATTTTTAGCCTCTGGAAAATATTAACATATAGTTTTTTAGAAATTCTTCTCGATTTCCACCATAATATCGTTAGGAAAATCCTTTTTTTTTGCTTCTCCTTCGCGTCTGACTACGAGTCCTTACATTGTAAATGCACTGCCGCTGGTTTGTTTTTATTTTCATATCCCTACACTCATGCATTTCTGTATATTTTAGTTTTCTGGGTTTTTATTGTGGGTTTGACCTCACTCTAAGCTCCAGACCGCATCCCACGAACCCCGCTCTTCCCCCGTTTTCACCGCAGCCAAGCAAATTGCATTTTCAACACTTTTGTTTATGCAAAAAAATATTTATGCATGAGTTTCTGTTCTGTCCCTAGCCCGGAAACCCCTTTCCATATACACCTCCCCCTTGCATGGGGTGTGTGTGCGTGTGTGCTGAGGGGCTTAAAGCCTTGCCACGCCCCTTTCCGCCGACACTGTGCCTGGCATTTCGCACTGTATGCTGCTGCATAATGCAATGCAAACATGATTAATGCAAATGTTTTGCGTTGTGGGCGTGGCAAACATAGGGCGCTGCGAGGTGTTGCTTTACATTTGCATTTTGGCTTACGCCGGCTGGTGGCAAGGATGCAGAGATGCAGAGATGCGGAGATAAAGCGAAGCCAGCAGGAAAACACCAGAAAACCTCAGAAACCACGGAGCCAACCGAACCAACCGAACCACACTTAGTTGCCATCCAAGCAGCGAGTAAAAAAAATTATACTCCTCCCCGCTCTGGCGTGTTTTGTTGCATTTTTGTCGCATTTCTCATGAATTTTACGAGCAAGTCTATAACGTACCGAATTTATGACAAATGACAAATTGCAGCAGGCGCGATAAGAAAGTGAAAGGCTCGCAGGCCGAACCGAAATGCGGAGAAGGTGGGTCGTAGCTCAGATGATTTTATGCGCTCCAGTATCGCCTGCCCATTTTGAAGTCCTTTGGGAGAGTCGAAAACCCGTTCTTCGCCATCCTCCATCCTCCATTCACATCCATATCCCCATCAAGATGGCGTCGCTTTCATTGCACACAAAAGAGTAAAATGTTTACGCTTCACTTGGGCTTCCTTTTGCTTTTCAGCTCTCCTTCCAGTCAGCCGTTTTCCTCATCCATTTTATCCGTCCAGCTCCTTTGGCCAGGATCGCTGGGAGGTTTCGTGAATGAGTTGAACCAAGCCAAGACGTTCATTCGTGCGGAATGAACCGTTTTATACTCTTTCCCTACTGGTGGAGTACTTGGATTTTTGGAGACATTTTAAACAGGAATAGAGTTCAAATCGTTGGGACCTGCTTGGGGGATCTCAGTTATTTACTGAATATTTTGAGGAATCGAATAAGTTTTTCATAAAATAAAAAGCATAACATCTTCTTTATTAAGTCTTCTGACGAGGTTCCCCTGAGCCTATCCCCGACTTTCGGCTCTCATAGTTCTCGGAGCTCCCAAGCTAAGCTTTTCAGTTGTCTGGCTATTGACTTTGTTTGCCATTGGCGTGTCTGGCGGTGCTTAAGCTGCAGCAAAGTGTCTGCCAACTGGCAGCTGTGGAAAATGGAACTCTGTATGGAATATCTGGGCTGCCGAGCCGGTCCAAGGTGTCTCCACATATGGATTTCTCGGCCCGCCGAGTGTGGCAGTAAATGCAAGTTACCGACAGATTTGTTGCGTGTTTGCTTGCCCTTTGCGGGCTTTTCTTTTGCTTGTTAGATTTTCTCCAATCCGGGAGGAGTTTAGATTTCCCACACGCGGCCCCATCTTTTGGCTTTCCTTCTTCCGGTTCGGTTCGGTCCCGACAAAATGTTCAATCTTCTTATCTTTGGTTGTAACAATTGAAGATTTTCTGTTAAGTGGTTCAAGTGCTTAATTTATGGCGTAAAATATGGAAATCGGTGGGGGAACTCGACAACTCGGATGCCGACAATGAGACAACATTTTTCATTTCCCTCCGTGGCTGTCGCTCTCTCCTTGAACTTCATCTGAGCCACTGAAACAAAACTACAAGAAATGTCTATGGCAAGTAGGATCATTTTTTATAGAGACATAGACGCCCGATTTGTAGATCTTCGCACTTCCCGATCCGGATGCTATAACAGATCACCGCACACGCAGATTTTATTGATATTCATGTAGAAACAAGTAAGCCAACTACGGATCCCCGATACATATAGGAGAATATGTTGTGTTAATGGAAGGGCGCGGCATGACAAAGGGGGGACTACTGTGGCTAATGTTGTTGCTGCTGCTGCTTCTGCCACACGTCGCTAATGGAACCAAAACGATGACGTCGAGCAAGTCCTCACCTTCGGCATCCGCCGTCCGCAGTCCGCCGTCCGGACCAGACCGATCAGCCACCTAATTTATGCCCCGAAAGCCGCCCCTGCTCCTTTGAAGTTTCAATTATGCGCCTCATATGTCATTTTGTGCAAGCTGCCTCCGAAGATGTTGCTCTTACTTTTGTTGCTGTGACGGCTGCGACTGCGACTGCGACTCCGACTGCTGCTGCTGCCACAGACGCTAAAAGCCGCGACATGTTAATTGTGCCGCTTGGCCCATAAACACGCCAACTTGATGATGGCGAGCGCCAGGCTGAGACGCAATCTTCGAGTCCTCCATTCGCCTCTGTAACACTTGGAGAAAAAATATGCGAATTAAATTTGGTTAAAAACAATTCATCCTGCCAAAAAG
This sequence comes from Drosophila vallismaia, assembly GCA_035047325.1. Classification (NCBI taxonomy): domain Eukaryota; kingdom Metazoa; phylum Arthropoda; class Insecta; order Diptera; family Drosophilidae; genus Drosophila; species Drosophila vallismaia. Next base: position 679,281 of record JAWNPU010000094.1, read on the forward strand.
GAGAGCTAACCAAGAGCCAGATACTTCCTTGACAAGTTTTCTTAGGTTAAATAAACTAAAGTTAATGATTTGGTAACAGTGCAGGCCAGTTTTGTCGCTTCCCATAACCGGGCTTTGATGCGTTGGCCAGAGGAAGGGGTCGGGAGATGGGTGCAACATTAGACAGACAAGAGGCAAGCACTTGAGGGGCAAATCCATTTCGATTATCATGCTAAACGATTTTGTGGAAATATCCAAATGTATCTACTTAACCCCGCAAACCAAAAATCTTTTAAATTCTACACGCACTGATGGCTCTCGTCAGTCATAAACTTTATTGAAGAATCTGACAGATACATAAACATTATAGAGGATCTATTAAGAGATACGCACAATATATCTAAAATATATTTCCTAATGGTTATGGATTCTTTCCATTTGCAAATTGATATTTTACGGAAATATCAGGTAATCCTCAACAAATTTTCTAATGAACCCATTTTCGCATATTTTGATTCGTTCCCCGATTAACTTTCTCGCTCGGGTCAAGTTGTCCACTGTACCCTGATGACCAAAGGGTCCAGTTGTCCAGTTGTCCAGTTGTCCAGTTGTCGAGTTGTCCAGTTGCCCTGTTGAGCCCTTTAAGCCGAGTTGGTCGTGTGTCTGGCATTTCGAGCTGAGCAGTTGAGCTGCTGCACGACGAGCACAAAGGTGTGAAAATTAAACAGGCAGCGCTGCAGGATTACAAATTATGACACCCACGATGCCATCAAGGAAATGAGAATGGGGCAGGGTGGGGGTGGTAGGTGGCAGGTGGCAGGTGGCAGGCGGCGGGTGGCGAATGTTTGACCTGCCCTGGTCGACCAGTCAAGTGTCAAAAAGGGATTTGCATGCAGCTGAAACGGCAGAGGCAGCGCAGCGCAGGAAAGCGAGCGAAAAGCTGTGTAATCTACCATGAGGGACGACAGGGAAAGGTGGACGGGAATCGAGTGATAGAGAAAGGGAGGCGGGAAGGGGCTTGTTTGGTGGATTGGATTGGGGAAGCGTTGACAGCTCAGTTTCGGTTTTGTTCGGGGGCTTTACTCGAATCGCCTGGATTGGCTGACATTTGCTTTGAAATGCACCGCAGAAGAGTTGATTAAAGTGGCTTTGGTAAGTCCGTCTCCCAGCCACCCATCCTACCGACGCAATCCCACCTGCATATGTTATTCATGCAATTGCAGTTGATCCAAACCCAAACCCAAACCCAAACCCGAACCCAAACCGAAGCCAAACCCTCCGCAAACCAACCACCCTGTTGGCAAATAAATTCCCTTCTTTCTCTTATTTTGCTGATGCATTATGAATGAGCCAACGCTTTTTGCATTTTTAATGCTTTCATTCTTCTCGTTAATGTTGAAAATCACTTGCAAATTATTTTATGCCCATGTACCTTGAAAATAGTTGCAAAAAGTCTGCAATATGTAGCTACAATACCCCTTTACGAAAAAAGTGATCAGACGAGGTGGGGTCTCTCCCGGAATACAAAAAAATACAAATCACACAAAGGCAGAGTTGCAGAACAAATGGACAACCGCAGGAAAACTTCCACCTCGATGGGGGAAACAAAAAAGCCTGGAAAAAGGAGGAAGGCTCCCGTCCCACACCAAACTATGCAGCGTTGAATCAACAACAAAGTAAGTCTCCTCCTGCTCTCCCAGCTCCTCCCACAGAAAGACCAACAAATATTTATACCCATATATATAAAATGGCCAATAACAATGCAAAATGCAAATATGCAATAAAAGCAAATGGCAAAAGGAACAAAACCCAAAGCTAGTGGCTGGACGGAGAACAATAAGGAGAAATATAGGCTGAAAGGACGACTCGGAATATACGCTTTCCCTGTACATTGTACATAATATCAAGCATCTAAAGTCGACTTTAAGCCTATATCCTTTCTTAAATAATATCCGAATGAAAATTGTGAAAATGCAAATCATACTGCCTTCAGTGGAGTCCTTTATTGTGGCGTTACAACAATACACGGCTCATCGGAAGTCCTGCAGCAGAGTAAAAGCCAAGTTTAACCAAAATACGGAATGGTCTGCCGGACACGGGACGGGCGATGACTGTTATGGCTGCAGTGGCAATGGCATGTGGCATGCTTTTCGGAGGCGTGGCACGTGGCTTTTGCAACGAGGACACAGGATGCGGATTTTCATTTTTAATTTTTTATAAACACGCAAAAATACTGAAACAGTTTGCGGTACGACAAAGGATCAGTTGGCCATGCAAGATATTTGTATCACCATTTTATCTCCATGGATGGGGCATTGGTAGTACCACAGAAAGATAATCTGAGTAGTTTGGATTGTAAATCTCCTTCCATGGCTTGGTACTTTAAAGTCTTTTAAAATCGATCTACCCAATCACTGACTAAAACCTGAATTTAAATGTAAAATGTGACTTTAATTTTGAACCGTGTGCCCAGATTATTCTAAATCACAGCACCGAAATATTCAGTTCTTTCCTACATTTCTGGCCAGAATACGGAATGTGGGATTCTGCTTTTATTACTATCACCAGATCCCAAATAATCGTAGCGGAAAATATTGGGTGAGCTCGGAGCCCAACACCATCCCCAACCCGAACCCGAACCCCAACTCCAACCCAAACCTACTTGCAATCCGCACAATCTCGTGCCTTTGGCCCATAAAATTAAATCAAAATCATATTGTGCTGACACTGAACATGATAACTAATTGACAGACTTGTCGTCCTCATTGTTGCCTCGATTTCGAGTGTTCTAGAGTAGGTCTCTGGTTTATTGATGGAGTAGTTTCCATTGGGGAAAATTTAAGGTAAATTAGGAGGCAAGGGGTTGCTCCTTCCGATAAGCTCCATGCCGATTACCAAAAGCTGACTGGACTTGGCCAAAAACAAGCAATTCATTGGCAATCTGGGTAACAAAACAAACTAGTTGAATCATGCCGATTGACAATTATTGGGTTTATTTTAGTCGAGCCATGATGATGTGGGGCGAAAAATAAAATATTAACGAAGGTAATCTATCAGCCATAGAATATTACTGAGGAGTCCTCTCTCTATCTGTAGGATCCATACGAGAGTTTGAGGTTCCCGTTCTGGATTAATCAAATACCTTGGGTTGCCTTTTTTTGTCACCCAAAGTAATAAAATGAAAATAAACTGCACGGGCAAAAAGAAGGGAATCAACGAAGAATAACTTCCAGCAAATGCAAATAACATAAAAGTGGCTCCTGTAGTGGGTCGGGGTAGAGTGGGTTTTGGTAAAGGGGTTGTGGTCTATAGCCAGAAGTGTGGGCGTGGCACTACTGCTTCTGCTGCTGCATGGCTTTCGATGATTAAATGCAAACACGGAAGTACGACGAGCGACGACTGCCGACTGACGACTGACGCCTGACGGACTCACCAACCGACTGTCTATATCCCCTCGCATCTGTTTTTGTGTGCGAGCGTTTGTTTGCCGACTGCCAACTGTCTTCAAATATGTAAAAATACGTACGTACGTACGAGTTTATGGGTAAAAAAAATGGAAATAAATAAAAGTTGCCATTAATAATTTATGCAATATTGTACAATGTACATATCTGAACGCATATCTGCATGACGAGAGACAGAAGTTGATGAAAATTGAATGCCTTACAGCGTCTTTCATTGCAGGATATGGGTATACCTCTTGTGGAAACTCACAAAATTAAAAAACTCCTGTCAACGCACCGCCAGAATCTTTATTTTCAATATTTTGTGGTTTTCCCATTCGAATATCTCCAGTATAAATTTACACTTTTGTAAATCCTCTGAACAGCAATCCATATCTGATCTATCTTATCGGGTGCACCCCACAACATATGCTACAATTTGTGGCAGCCAGCGTGCTGGTAAAACAAAACGCGCTTAATTAACCACTTACATGGTTTTATTTATCTCTCGGCAGCTCTGCAGCTCGGCAGTTCGGCACTCGAAATAACCAACCCAACAAAAACTGCATGAAAGTTGGCTGATAAAGATTTGGCCATAACAAATTGGGGCTATCTTCCGTGGGGCCTTATCGAGACAGCAGCAGATACCTAGGCCACATGGCATTGATTTATGCCCAGAAAACTGTCATGATTTTTCCCTCGAGATCCCACTTTTTCCCCATGGGCCCCCAAACTAGTTTTTTTCGGGTGTGTCTGAGTGTGTGTTAGATTGTGTGGCATTTTGGCATCAAACAAACATTTTCGCTGTTCATTTGTCGAGTTGATTTTTATTTATGCATATTTAATATTTATCGGAATGAACTACGTACATATATGATACAGCCGGGGGGCTTCCTTCTGTTTTGGTTTTGTTTCAGTTCTCGGTCCTGGTTCTCTGGCTGGCTGACGGGCTGGCTGGCTATTAAAACAAAAGAGAGTGGCAAAATGTATAGCCATATTATTTGTTATTTATTTAAGCTATAAATATGCATATGAAATGAATGAATGCTAGCAGCAGGTTTTTGGTACCATACCCCGAGGTCTATATGGTATATTGCCATCCAAGAGAAGGTATGATGGACTAGTGGATATTATTTTCAATTTATTTAACAAGAAATATCTACAAAAAGTTTAGGCGTCAGGAGAGTTTTTAAAACATATTTACCAGAAACTTTAAATAATTAAAACTATTCTTCAATTAATGTAAATAGTTATCGTCTAAGAAAAGAGATCTCTTACTAGAGTACTTGGTCAAGGTATTTAGATCTTCGGCTTAATCTAGCTTCCAGCCGCTTCGGTTTTGGCCTTTCTCTTCTAGCCATCCTTTTCAGGCAGAAACCCTATCTCGTTCCAGCCCTGCCACAGCCTGCCACTGGTTTTTCTGTTATGTTATTTATGTGGCCATAAATTTGCAGCTGAAAGCAAAGCTCCGAGAAATGGTTCGAGGACAAATAGTTGCACACACACATTGCACACCCGAACAACCAACCAGCCAACCAACCAGATATCCGTACATAGCTCTGCATCTGTGTCCGGGCGGAGTCTCAGTCACGGTCCTGTTCACAGTCACGGTTTCACACGAAAGAAAATTTCAAAAACTTCATTCGATAGAATAATTTTCCAACCACGAAACTAAACAGCCCAGAGACACATCCTAATGAGATGCCTGAAAATATTCAATTCCATTTTCAGATAGACTTTTTTCGGTGTAGTCCTAAGCCTTGACGCTTGGCTGATTTTGAGCGGTTTACCCTAGCCGAGAGGAGTTGAGTTATACGTGCAAATGAGCATCGGCAAAGCCGCTTAAGGACATTCATTGTCCAGGAACAGGACTCGAAAACATTCGGAATAGGAGCTTAGGCCACTGCGCTCCGCTGATTTTGAAAGGGAATGGAGGCCGTCGCTCCTCCTCCTCCAGATATCCTGCGCGTGTGTTACATAATTTACCGTTGCTTGCAAACATTTCCGCTGAATTTGATGCGATCACGCAACCAAGTCCGGGATATTTCTTTATAATCAGCTGGGTGTCATCATAAGGTCATCACGCAATGCCATTGTTGCTCACATCATTTCTCCGCGAGTCCAGAAACAGTCGGAAAGTCAACCCAACTCATGGGGTCGGTTGTCTAAGCCCCGAGTCCTGAGTCCTGAGTCCTGAGTCCAGAGTCCTTATCGGACACCATGCATCGCGCATAATGTGCACAGGGCACGTCAGGAGTCCACGAGTCTTGATGTTCTTGTAAAAAAAATCTAGACCGTATTTCAAAAATATGTTCGCATAAATAAGAATTTTGTTAATGTTTTCATGGCATAACCGTATATGCCATTTTTCAATTAAAAATAAAAGCATCAAGCTCTGTCTTTTGAAAAGTAAACATTATTTTGCTGTGTGTATTAAAGCCAAGCACCCTGAAAGGTGGCCAACGCTTGTAAACAAATTAGAAGCGTATCCTGCCGCAAGTCCAGGCGCTAAAAAAGAGAAGGCAAACAGACACAGGAAAAATGAACAGTAAGGAGAAAAAACTTTCCCTTTTTTTAGTATCCTCGTTACCCTTTTTGGTAATTTGGAATTGATTGAATAAATGTAAATGCGCAAAAAGTAAATATTACCAAAAACATCCTTGACCATTCTATGCTTCGTGCGTATTGATTACTTTTAAAAAGTCTCTATATTTCTGTATTGTGATGTCCTTTCATGCTATCCTTCCTTCTTTCCTCCTTTGGTCAACATATTTTGTGTGGTCGGCGGAAATTTGTTTGTCCCGGCCGCGCCTCAAAATCTGTTGGCCTGCTGCGCCTCTTTAAGTTGCAATTAACTTTTTGGCGGCTTAAAGCCGGCCCAAGCAAACCCAACCCCGAATTCAACCCCTAGGATTCCTTCCGCTTCCCATCCCACGCCTTATGACTCCACTGCACGCAATGTCCAGCACATTTTTCATTTTAATTGCCCCTGACTATGCTAAACTAATCTACACAAAACGCAGCTCCCTTGGGGGTGGCTTCTACTCCTGGTTCGTTTCGTAGTCGCTCGGTCGGTCATAATTTTGATTGAGAAGGTGAAATTGGTATTTGTGATATATTGACATTGCCGCTCAACGATGTCGTCTGCTTAGTCACTTGCAGCAATTAGTAGAGTGGACAGTTGCTGGACAATCGGCATCTACATAGCAATTATGGATTTTTATAGAATACTCGTAGATGGAAGGGTTGATTGACGCACTTTCATTTGCGGCAGGTTCACCCCATCCCCTGGCTCACATTTTTTTCCGCTACTGTTACTACTCCCCCGCTTCCCGAAGGATATTTTCTATTCTTTGTGCCCAAGCACTTGGCTTCTGCTAACACCAATTTGTTCATTGCTTTTCCGGCTTCAAATTAAAAACGATGTTTGACAAAGAAAAGGGAAAAATAAAAAACCAAAACAGCAGATATGTGATAAAGCTTCGCTTCGACTTATAGCAACCGATATACCCTTTACTTATATTTTATACAAGGACAAAAATATATTTAGAAAAATAGTCAATATTTTGGAATGTATAACATTTTTAACTAAATTATTGATGGTACTTAATAATAGGTTTGATTTTGAGTTTTAAAACCAGCTTAAGAAGTCAAGTCCATTCCGTCTATTAAACACAATATTGCACGATTCCAGGATATACTCTGCATATTGTCCCCATTTGATTGTGCAACTGTTCAGGGCTGTCGCATTTTATTTCAAGTTGAGTGACTTCAATCTGTCGCCAGAGAGAAAGAGTCTTGAGGCCTTTTATTATTATTATACTTGTTGTTGTTCGAGTTCTTTCAATTTGGCAAAATAAAAATCCAGAGGGTCTGGCCAGGGGTTGTGCATATGGCAGCATTAAAAAACCCACACGTATTATGTCCAAAGAAATTAGATGTCGTTGCCGTTGTCGTTGTCGTTGTCGCAACTCCTGCTCTTCTGATGTTTTCTGCTGCCATCTCTCCCACCGTGTGACATACATAATTCCGGGCTAGGTGCAACAGCAAGGACAATCGAGACAATGGCCAGCAGAGTACCAGCTCCGCCACGCCCCCTGTACTTTCGGCAGGACAAAGGACACTGCGCGGTGTCTCAGCGATGCCGACACTGATGAGTTTTGCCTTTGTTTCGCTGTTCCATTCAGTTTGTCAGCAATCTTTAACCCACAAGAAGAGAGGGGTCTCTTTCAACCACGCCCACGAATGATTAAGGCGAATTATTTTTGTCGTTTTAATTTGTTTTTTGGGGGGTAGAAAGGAACTGCTAGATCTCTAGATCTTTGCTCACAGAATGAGGACTCTGTTTGGACTGCAGAGTCCCTTGGTGCTCCCATCTTAGAACTTTATCAATTACTATTTCCCTTTTAAATAATTAAGCCATTATTTTTGATGTTTATTTATTAATTATTAATTATTATGTTTTTGCACAAAAAAGTTTGATGTCTATAAAAAATACATTGCGCAATTGATTTATTTGCATTTTCGATTTTCTTTTGGTGTCAGTGCTGGTTGGTGATGGCTGATGTGTTGGACCGAAAGGATGAGTTCGTTAACTGGAAATTTACCGACAGGGTGAGTACGATTAAAGCATTTAAATTAATGTTAATACTTTGCATAAACATAAACTACATGATGATATATGTAATATATATTGGATATAAATTCTATGCGAGTTTGACTTCGTGTTGTGAATGTTTTTTAGCGAATGTGTGAGTACGAGAGATGTGGTTTTTTAGTAACTAAGTAAGTAAGTCAACGATTAAGGTTACATAAATTATATTAAACATATTCTGTGTGCCTTCGCTTGAAGTTCCCCGATGAGTATCCTCCTGCTTCGCCACTTTGAGAATGTTTCGAGTTTCGTTCTTTTCTTCCTTTTTCATTTTCTTTGAAAATAATATCACTTTGAGAGTTAGAGCTGCGACTTGAAGGATCTATCAATAGGATATTGGGCCCATACTCAAATTCCTTTGACCTACGGCTGGGGATGGGAGGTGCTGTTGCTGGTTCCTTGTCCCTGTCCCTTGTCCCTGTGACGATTATGCATTAGTTTGATGACCAGGTTCTTCTGAGCCACCTCCGATTTGCTGTACTCATCGACGAACTGTAAAAGTAGGATATACAATAGGATATTATGCTCCCCCTAGGTTAGTAGCAGTAGATAGAAGTAGTTTCCTTACCGATAAATCAAAGTCCTTGGAGACCAGCTGCCTAACCGCAGCATTGTTGAAGCAAACAGTAACCAGGAATGGGTAAATCACAGGATTGAACTGCTCCGACAGCTTGGCCAGGCTCTTGAATATCACGACGAACTGGTCCGATATCAGCAGGTCCTGGTGCCTCCGGTTGTTCACACAGAAGAAGGCCAACGTGGCAATCAGATCGATCAGCATGGTGGTGCTCTCGTTGTTCTTCACCCACTGGGCGCTTGCCACACTGTAGTTGAGGATGATGGTCATCACGTCCAGCAGCTTCAGCGACAAAGGACCCTCAACCGACAAGGTCTCCTGTTAACCGATAGAGAAAGATACGAAAAACACATTTAATTGGCAAAACACAACAATGGGAGTGAAAAAATAACAGAAACCGAACCGGAGCGAACCGAAACCGAAATCACTGAGCAAATGTTTTAATTAAGTCAATACAAATATCAAAGAGTGGCACTTGTTTAGGGCAGGAAATGAAGGGCAGGCACGTCCTGTGACACGATTGTTTATATATTCCTGCATATATATTCGAGTTTTATTTGCATATGGGATCGAGAGAGACAGCGCTTCTAATTTGTTTGCCCTGGCAGGCCAAAACCCGAAACTCGATTCAACAACTCAAACTGGCTACTTGTTCGACTACGAGTACGAGTACGAGCATTAAGCAAATATTTGACCAAACAATTGACATGCCTGGCTGGCTAGAACAACGGCCCCTCGTCGCATTTCCGCTCTTGGCAGGATATGAGCGAGCGAGCGGCAAGGATTTTCCAGCGGCAAGCGGAAGCGGACACGTAAAAAGAGCCGTAGAAAACTTTTGAGGACCGAAATTGCGTGGGCCTGAGCTTGACTTGGGTTAAACTTGAAAATTTCATTTCACAAAGTCAATATTTACGTAAAAACAAGCCCGGCGCTGAGCGGTTCTTCAAAATTGAGTTTGCTGATTAAAACCGAATCAAATTATTTGCCAAAAGCGAGCGAACCAATCTCCCCAGATGATGAGCAACTGAAACCCTTATCTATTTTTGTGGTAATTTAAAACAAATAGCTCTAATCCCAATGCAATTCGGGGTTGGAGCAAAGTTTGTGTAGCAAATTAGTTTGTCAAGTGCGTAGACTTTCCTGCCTGCCAGCCTGCAGCTTGCCAGCTTTCCAGCTAGCCGCATCGGCTAAATATTGACACGTGCAACAGACGCACACTCGAATCAGACATGATACACAGGAAATTAAGCTACCAAGTGCCACTGAAAAAGGTTTTACTTAGAGCTTTTTCTAGGAAGAAATTATTCAATATAATTCAAAAAATATATCAGCCCCATGCAGAAATCTAGCCCCAAATCGGTACTTCAAAGGGAGAATATCTTTTCGAGTGCATTTCTTCTACACTTTCAGAGTGTAGAACGAAAATTTGTAATTTGAAGTCTCAGTTAGATTCTCGATTGCTCCACTTCGATATTCCGTTTCATTTGCGCGGTTTTTGGCTGCCAACCGAACATCTCGTTCCCCATCCAGCATCCAGTTGTGCTTTGGTTTGGTGCGTTTCGTTACGGTTGCCATAAATATTTCAGGCCACACCAAGAAGACGACTGCTGACATTTGCCCGAAGTAAAGTGTCAAAATATTTGCGTATGCCACCCATCTTCCATTTTATACTGTGTACAATTTACCAGCTACTGCTCCTGCTTCTGCACCAGGTCCTGCTCCTTCTTAGTTTTCTCCATTGAATTTAGCAGGTACACGATGTATAGATGTATAGAGCGAAATGTCATCGCGGTTCAATGGCGTTTGCCTCATGTTGTGTTTGTCATTTGGCGCTGTGTTGTCTGTTAAGCAAATGTCACTCCACCCCAACCCCATTCATTTTCCCAGGAAAAGCCACTCCCTACCCTGCTTGTGTTGCAAAATACACAATTCTCGTGGCTGTCATGACATTTGGCAATATATGCAAATCACTCGGGTGAATTTCTCTCGCAGATTGCAAGCCGCAGCAATTGCAAAGTTTTAAACGCCTGCACTAACTTTCGGTCGTGTTTTGCCGCCCCTTCCAACGATTTTGCAGTGGCATCGTTGTTGTTGCTGATTTTCTCAATTTTCGCCCGGCGATTTCACGTTCGACAGAGTTTACAAGAGCAAAGCAAAGAAAAGCCAAATGCCAGCTCACACACCGCCAGCAAAAACAACAGGGACAGCGTCAGCCAGGCCAGAGCCAACGAGTACGGAAAAAAGTGCCAGGAAAATTCTAATGAAATTTTCTTTGCGCTCCACTGCTTCAGCAGAAGAAGCCAAGACCAGAAACCGTGGGTCAAAAGTTGGGATAAAGTTTCGGCATTTCTTACTCAGTTTCTTAGTTCATCAAAGCAGAATTGATTTTCGATCCACAACACTGATGGGACATTATAATATTGGAATAAGTATCCCCCAATCTGAGAGTCAAGCCACTGTTCATTCGTATTGGGTTAAGGACTCACAGACTTTTTTATTTGCTTAAACTGTTGTGAGACTCCTCCAAGTTCTCAGCCGCCAATAAAAGCAAAACTTACCTGGAAAGTGTTCACATCCAGCGAGGCCAGGGACACGTAGAGATTAAAAGTGGATGCCGCCAAGGCGGTCGTGCGCGGAGGAATGCATTCACCTGCAAAAACAGAGGAGAGTTGGGAAACTGTTAAACAAAAAATGAGTCCGGAAAGTGAAGAAGCAACGAGGATGAGGATGAGGATGAGGATGCGGATGCGGATATTCAATCATAAAACATCAAAGGTTTTGAGAGAAAAAATCAAAACTAATTTCCCCCGTAGCAAGGAGATCACGTTGCGTGGGTTTGCTAGTAAAGTGCATTGGAATTCAATTAGCACCTTCCAGCACCGACTCTCTTGCCGCTAGTAGCTACTGTTCGGCTTTGGTTATGGCCTAAACACTCACCTATTGGCACAACGCTGCCGTTCAGCATGGCCACTGTTCCGAAGAGCTCCGTTGACTTGGCAGCGGCTAGCAGACGTGTCGGATCAGCAGGACCTGCCGGATAAAAGGATCAGGAAACGAATAAGTAAACAAATGGTGTGACTTCTTCTACACTTCTGTCTACCACTCACCTGGCTGGCAGACATCCAGGAAGCGCGACAGGAAGCCCAAGGTGGTCAGCAGGCTCAGCATTACACTCTGATTGTTCTCGATCGACTCTCGTACCTTTTGATTGCGACGCGAAAGGATTTCGATTAGACCCGTAACGACGGCAAAGCTGAGGAATAGAAAAAAAAGAGGAGAAATAATTATAAACTATTCTTAAATATAAGTGATGTACTTTTCGTCCATCTTTTTGACATCTCTGAAAGGATTCAAATATAAAACCTCTTTCATAAAGAAGGAAACCTCTTACGCCTGAACAATATCTATGGGTCACTCCACTAAGTCCCAATCATCCATGTTTGCATCGTGGTTTCCTCTGTCCATCGCCCATCGATTCTACTAACTAGCTGACCGTATTCTTGTTTTGATACAGGACGTTCCATAGGACGCACTTGTTAATCACCAGGAGCGGTTAAGGGCAACCCTACTGCTAGACAATAGAGCACTAGCATATGCCAGTCCACTTGAAAACGATTTAAATTCATTCGCCCTCCCGATATCTCCGCATCTCCGCATTTCCATTCTGCGGACGATGTCCTCTTTCATCCCGGAGTAATCAGCATCCGAATGACATTTCATTTGCGCCCATTGCAAGGTGTTTCATTTCACATATCAAGGAAGAACAAGGGACATGAGACTGGCGACCTACGACCGAAGGGAGGGTTGAGGAAGAGCCCACTAGTCTCCTGTTTAACCTCGGAGTGAACATTAACATGTCCTGGTGCCGTGTTGTGTCCTTGCTGCTGCCGTTGCCGTTGCCTGTTGTCATTGTCAGCGCAAATCTGTTTTGATTTTAATCCAGCTTATGCGAGCCCAAAATGCTGAAATGCATGCAATCGGACCTCTGTAACAGCTCCCTCTCCTTGTTTTATTTGCTCAGCGAACTGTGCTCCTTACAGCCGCTACACTCGAGAAAAATATGGTTGAAAACGAGCCAGGAAGGTTTTTAAAGCACACCCTTGGGTGTGTAAAACCTATTTTTTTAGTGTTTTGAAATCCGCTGTAGCAGATTATGCGCCTTAAGCGCCGAAATCGATGCACACAAATGCCCAAATTACAAGCGCCAGTGAAAAGGACACTTTCACCGCCAAGGAGGGCGACAATTTTATTTTCTACAAAAAAAAAAAGAAACTTTTTAATCGGTCCAAGGGGTTGCAATGTTTTCCCCGCAATTGCAACTATTTTGTTTATTAACGAGGAGAGGCAGAGAAGCTTGAGTTAAGTAGCGTGTGCATTTGACACTTGTTAAAATATTTGCGCCTGTCCCACACACCCACCCATACACACGTGCTCTGAAGGACCTTCCCTGATGATTAAGAGAGGCAGAAAGGGCAAGGGGATCGCTAGTATTTAGCGAACGTGTTTTCACAACTAACAAGGATGTTAATTTTTTTCTGCTGGGGTTCTTACTCGTATTTTTATTTCGAGCTTTGCACCAAATGCCTTTTCACACCCGAAAAAGTCCTGTCTGTGTCCTGCAGGCCCCGTCTCAACACCCCCTTTCGCGCACACAGTTCTCCCTGGGTTGTCGCATTTTATTTTTATTTTGTCGCCATCGCCGGCTGCTGCTTTTGGCTGCTGTTTATTTTACGGCACTGCCGATTATGTCCTGTCCGGGATCCGTGGTCCTTGGCGCTGGATCCGGGGGTTCGGGGGTTCGGGGGTCTTGGGAAAGGAAACCCCAGCCGCATCCGATACGTCCCGTCCCTTGAGTGTTGGCCATTTTGTGTTTGGATTGATGCGACCAACCAACGAACTAAATACTTTTCACAAGCGAAACCCCGGGCCAGGACACATGACAAACGATGACAGTTCTCTGGAGTTGGAGTTGGAGGTGGACTCGGGTAAAAGCATCCTTCATGCTCCGTGCTAGCTTTATGCTTGTTGGTTTAAGAAAATTATTAAGGATATTTTTGTGGTGCTGATGAGTTTGCCGAGTACTTTTTGTGCGCCAGTTCAAGAGCAAAGCTGGCACGGGGGGCCGGATTGACCAACCAGGAGAGCAAACATTATATGGGTTGTCCCTGCGTCTGTGGCCAATGTCCTTGTGTCCGCCTGTCTGCGCTAAGTGTCCTGTGTGCGATGTGAGGCACAAATAGCAAAACAGGAAGCTCAAGTATGTTTACAGTTGACAACGCCAGAACCGCTGTGCGGATATCAGCATGGGATCAGGCCTGCGAAAATTGGCTCCTTCTTTAGCAAGAGAAACTGGAGGGACTTTGGATTATATATTATACTATTATTTACTAGTTCTTGATAAGAGAATTTAGGAATCAACTTTAAATAGAAATATAAATAATAGAAGTTATAGATAATTATCTATAACTTAATGATTCTGTTTGGCTGTTTTGGCGAGATCCATGAAATGGCAACACTGGCTCGAGGACAGCGGGAACTTGGGACACATCCTGGCAATGGCACGTAGTCATTGCTGCTTTGTTTGTCTCCCTCTTGGGCGTGTGTGAGGATTTGTGTTTGTGTTTGGGAACGTTTGAGTAATGGACGCTTTTATTTACGAACAGGACTTCTGGCTGTGTCAAAAGGGGTCAAAATGGATTTTTCGGCTATATAAGAATTGCTGCTGGCTGTGTTTGCTTTTCGAGGCTGCTCCTGTCGCTCCTGTCGCTGCTCCTGCTACTGGTCAGCTGAAGTCCTGCTGCAGTACATTGTCATGGCATATCAATCACTCGGCCCTAGATCAGTGTATGTTTATGGCTTGCCACTTAAATAGCAGAATCTGTATGCCATTCATTTATATTGTAAACATCGAACGATGAATGCCAGGACTCCTTTTGTTGGCGATTCGCTTTCGTTTATTATGATAAATCGCTGAGAAAATAATGGACAGACCTAGATTGCTAGACTGTTTGATATTTTTAGTGTTCGTAATCAGCAGTCGCCTAATTGAAATCAAAACATCAAGGAACTAATATTTATTTGCACAACAATTTCTTCTATTTCTATCCGATTCATGCACATTTTTTGTCTTCATGGATAAAAACATGGCATGGCAGGAAAAAGGACTTGTACTTCCAACTCAAAAAGCCGCTCAATGCATGCAATGTCACAACTCTCGGGATCTCATACACTTTGCTCTACGAAATTCCACTCGTATTTGCTTAAAAACATTTAGCATCATTTTATGAACGAACGTATCTGAATCGTTTGCTAATCGGTTTTTGCATTTTGAGCACATTTAATGCTGGACGCGTGCGCCTCATTAGCATATGAAAGAAATAAGTTGCCGTTGGCGTTGGCGGGCTTGGAAACAGAATTGCCACTGCACGTGTGGCTTTAGGAACGAATAAACTGAAATTATGCTACAAATCTTTGAGAGATTGCTGACGAAACGTCCCACAACATTTCGCAAATCTATTTAAGATCGTTCTTTAGTTGGATGAATCACGGATGATCATTCAAATCTCTATTCTCTAGTTGAGCTGAGAATGAGAAAAAGTTCGCACACTTTTTTTGACAACCACTTCTGTGTTTTTACAACAAAATCTGCTTAGAGCCCGAAACCCGTAGAGGCCGTAATTCAATTTCAACACGAATCATTCAAATGCATCAGATTGGAATTTATTCAATCAAGTTAAGTCAACAACGGAGGCTGGAAAAATGGCAGCTGGCCTCCGTTCCGGGGCCGAAACACACAAATGTATGGAAATCATTTCAGGTCAGGAACATGTGCATAAAACTCAACGCCTTGCGGTGGCCCTAAAACAACATTCGGGTGTTCCGAATCCAACTCAAAACAGGGATTCAAAGGTGTTAAATGAAAACTAAATGAAAATAAAAAGAAAGCAGCGAAAGGTAGCAGGGATACGAGGGGGATTCCATGTCACCCCGCACGAGCCGGAGTTTATTAAAATGCAATTTCAAATTGTTTTCTCTGCTGGTTGTCAGCACTTGATTAAGAGCAACTGTTTCACTTCGAAGGGTGGCGGTCGAAACGGAACGGTCGCGCCTGCGCCTCGTCTGCTCGATGCCTGCCCCCTGAATATCATCCCTATTTGGATGGTGTCATGTCAAAACAAAGCAACTCGAGTCACCGATTTAGGGGTAGCAGTCAGCAGTCGGTAGTCGGCAGCCGGCAGCCGGCAGAGTCGAGGGCTCTGATTGCCCACAAGTGGCCAGAGCAACCCTTGCTGCGAATACAATTTGAATATCCCTAAGATAGGCGCAGGGTTGGCCTTAACAAAAGGCCCTCACAGTAACATGCTGATAACTTAAAAGATTAAAAACATTAACTAAGCAGCGTGGTATGGGAAAACTTGGTAATCCTTTATTGGCAAACCTAAAGTTATCAATTTCAGAGCTTTCCTTTGTAGGAATGTTACACAATTTTGTGCCAGTGCATGGTGGTCCTAAAATTACCGGGCACCTGGTGCCCTGGCTTTGCTGCCAACTTTGTTGGCCATGTTTATGCATTAGAGCGCGTGTAAAATAATTTCATGCAGCAAGTTGGTCGCCTCCTTTACGGCCATAAAGGGAGGTCGTATCAGGCAGGGGCGGAAGACCCCTTCTCCGTGCCGAACGAGAGGGTGAACTTTTAATGGCGAGTCGAAAAATGTGGGCATGTGGAGCTAAGTAACATTATCAGTGGGTGAAGGCAACGGCATCGTTACAATTAAGAGACACCAACAGTGTGACATCATCATCATCATTTTATCATCATAATTATTGGCTTTATTAGGGCAGCACGTAACAGCAGCTGTCGCACTAAACCAGCGGCCGGGGCCACACTATTTATTACATAAATCTGCGGCAGAACTGAGACAATTCGTCATGTCACTGGGATTTGCGAAGGGACACGCAGAAAATGAGAGATCTGCGGCTAATGGAGCCAAGTCTCGGAATTATATCCCTCTCATGAATTTCAATTGCTGGGATCTGGGATCTGCCATAAACCATTGTCCCATTGTAAAGGGAGAAAATATACACGTTTAGGAGAGAAGCATTCATCAAATTTAAACGGTTTTGGAGGTGATAAAAGTATTAGTCGCAATCTCCATCTAAATTCTTTATCTAAAGTTTAAAATTTATGAATTTAAAAAAGAATTCATTAAGAACTACAAACATTTCTCAGTGCATGTTTACATTACTAATAAGAAACGCCCCCAACAACAATAATCACATCAACAGGAGTCGGAACGTGACTCTCTAATGCCCAGCAAGGGTTCCATTTTGCCAGCAGGCGGTCCGCTTCTTTAGGTCCGCATGTCCTTTTGCCACTTCGGACATCCTGCGGCGCTAATAACCCACTTACTCATACTTATCCCTTTGTTGTTGTTTCTGGAGGAAGCTGCTTACTGCGAGGCCATCAATTATTGCTCTGAAAATGCAATACGGGATCGAAATTGAATTGACCGCATTCGGGTGTAAACCTTTTATCAAATTTTTCTTTTTAATTTTCCCGATGAGGCTCAGATGAAATGGTCAACAGACTCGTCATGTACCCCTACGGGGTACTGGACTGGGTGGATTTATGATTTATAGTCGATGGATGGGTGGACTGTAATGCTTTAATTGCATTTATAAATGTTTTGGTTGAGGCCAGCGGCTCTGCATTTGCTTCGCGGTTTCAAGTCCTTAGAGAAGTATGCTGACAAATGTTTTAAACCAATTTTTTTTTACTTTTAGTGTTTTTGAATATTTTGATGAATGAAAAAAGCAATTCAATTCAATTGGTTGCGCTTAAGGACTCGATAGGACATCAGTCACGGTCACGCCTTTCCAACAGGAAAAACCCATGTTTTGGTCTCACAGCTGTCCTCGGGGACCGCTGGAAATCTCGTTCGAATCGAAAGTCTTTAGCTAATTTTTGTTTTTTCGTAATTAAGCGTTAAACTCGGGAATGTCGCAAAAAAGTGTAAAGCGAGAACAAAGCAAAAATACAAGTCAAATGACAGGCGGAGGCCGGGACAGCCGAGACAGCCGGGAAAAAGGGGCAGATGTTTTTATTCCAGGGCCGCACCTTCGGCTGATAAGAGTTCCAGTTGAGATCGTAATTAATTTCTGAGCTCTTTGCCTGCCCCTGGACCCTTCCCTTAATGTTTTTTATATTTTTTACTTTGTGTCCGATTGCTCGGTGAATGCAAATGAAGTTTTACGTATCGCCAGAGAGGTCGCCACAACAACGACAACACTTTTAATTCATTTAGCTTGCGACTGTTGGTGATGATGATGGGTGATGATTCAGATGGAGACTGAGGATGCCCGAGCCCAGACATTGACGTAAATTGATTTTCTTGCTGCGACCAAGGAGAGAGGGTTGGGGGAGCAAAAGAGATGGCGGTGGAGGCGCCACAAACCGCGAGGTCCCAGGTAGAAAACCGCGGCGAAAGGATTCCTCTCGCATGTGGTACATAAGATATGTTCCTATACTCGTATTCATATGCCATATACCAGTTTCTGCAAGTCGGCCTTTTTCGGGCACATCATAAATAATGCATCAAGTAGCGCAACAAGCGCAGCCCCCATCCCAGAAAGCCGGAGTCAGCCATCAGCTTATCGGGTGAAGCTTCTCGAGACTTGAGCACAAAATAAAGCTCTTAACAAATGAGGCAGAAACTTAGATCAGAAGAGACTCGAACCCTCCGCCACATTTAAATCTGCAATCCACTTTAATATCCATATTAGTCATTGACTTATGACCCCGCCGCCACGCCCATTTGGAAATAATTACCCTTTTTTGTGACAGTTGCGTTATTACCCCTCATTTCGCATACATTCGCGGTGGCTATGCACATTTTTCAAAACTGCGGAATCTATTAAACTTTTATAGGGCTGCGCCTCATTAAACCGCCCAAAATGAGGAGGCCCATTACCACGCCCATTAATGCAAATTAAACGCAATGCAGACATATGCCAAAATCAAGTCCTAGCCTCCTGGCTTATCCTCGCTCGTCCATACGCTTCGGTTAGGTTCGGATGTGTCACAGCGCATTATCATTCATAAATCAAAACAAGAAAATTGTTTGGCCCGGAGGTAGGGGTTGCATTTCGCCCAAAAAAACAACAATAATAGCCCTAACCCTCAAGCATCGGAGCGGTACACAGTCTAATAAACATGTATAAAAATTTATGAATAAATTAAGACATTTGCTTGTCAGTTCGGTTGAAAGGGGATGCACATAGATTTTCAGGCAGCAAGCCCGGCAGGGTTGCTGTTCACTTTTTATTATGCATCAATGATTAAACTCGCATTAAGGGAAGCCAAATTTAAAGAGTGCCGCCCGGCAAGTGCCGAGATTGAGCTGTCAAGTGTGCCCTCAAGATTTACCCAGGAAAGTGTGCAAAAAAATTAGAAGAAATGAAGTGAAAAAGCGAAAAGGGGAACAAAACTCAGGAGGTCGGCGAAAAGTGTCTCAAGTGAAATTCAAGTTAATACGAGTTAAGGAATAACGAGGAATCTTGAGGCTGCGGCTGCGGTAGACCAAGACAAACACGGAAGTGGCAATCACCCAGTGGGATATATAATCCCGATCCTGTCTAGCAAAGTTTTTAAAATGAAAATTCATCAGCACGTCACCCGTCCATCCGTCTATCCATCCATCCATCCATCTATCCATCTATCCGTGTATAGAGCAATACCATACCGAGTCACCATCTCTTGTGTTTTCTTAGTAACGAACGCCACCCAAAGCGTTTTCCATTTACCCCAAAAACAGAAATGTACAAACGCATGGGGAAAGACTGTGGAGCGACAGCGCGACATCCCGACACCGCGACAGCCCGACAGGCAACGGGGTAAACGTTTTTGTCTTATATTAAATATATATTTTGACAGACAAGGAGCGGTGCTGGGGGACTTGGGAAAGAGTTGGTGCGTCTTCAATTACGACACGCGCGTTGAAAATAAAATTTCAGCAGTTTTTCTCAAATCACTGGTAGAAAAAGTTGGTCGAGTCTTTTAAAAATATGAAATATCCATGCCCCTTATTCTGGGTAATAGTTTTTCTCAGTGCAGTCGTGATTTCCATATGGGGCTTGTCACCCATCAGATGGCGGCGAGTTTTGGTAATTCTTTGCCTACCGCAGATGCTCGACCAGAGAAAGCAGGGGGCGGGAGATGGAGATGGAGGCGGAGATTGAGAAGGCGGAGGAATCAACGACACAAATGGACAACACACGTGGGGCAGCGAAGCCTTGACGGGATTGGGATTACGACTTCCGTCCAAACTGCGGAGCCCGGAACCCAGAACTCCAAAGCACAGGAGCAACCCACTTCCCCCCTTCCAACCTTTTGGAGGCTGTTAAAAAGCCAAAGTCGAAATAGCTGCGAGAAAGTAAAGCCGCTCGTAAAACTCAAACGATGCGCGAAGAGCAAGCTGCGAGCAGGAGACCCCAGGAGCGGCGGTAACACAAAAACATGGCGCCAAATAACCGCAACCATAACGATGTCCTCCGCACTACGTCTCCGTCTCCGTCTCAGTCGTCTGGCCCGAAAATTCCACGTCGAGGCTTTAGAAAGACCCTGGGCAGGACCGAGCGGCGACGTTTGCCGCCATTTTGTAGAAGAAAAGTGCATATAATAAAATGAAATAGCAACAAGAAGAGCAACAACAAAGACCAGGCGACCACATACGACCAGGAGGTGGCCCACAAAAAATGGCACAAACATTAAAATGGCAAAAGCTAGAGCTCCTTATCGAGATTCGAACACTCTATTCGTGATTCGAATAACTATTAACTATTACGTAGAATATAGGAAAACTTTCTATGGGACACTCAGGTATTAAATAGGCTTCTTAAAACGTTTTTTTTTTAATAATTTTAAAAGAGAACTTTCATTATATTTAAGTATCTCCACCAAAACCTTCCCCAAAAAGTTCATGGACCCTGCGCCAAGACTTTTCACGATTGGGGAGTTAAAGTCTAAAGCAACAAAGCCACTGAAAATGGGAGCCTGTGATTTGGCTTTGCCAGAGTGAGCTTGCGACTGTGTTTGTGTGAAAATGTGAAAAAAGGAATGGCGTCGGACGAGCATCGTAAAAAATTATGCCCAACGTAAGGATCCCCATGCTCGTGTCGTACGTATGGTAGAGGAGGAACCAAATGCGTTCTCATGGCACTTTAGTGGCAAAATCAAATTAGAATTTATGGATGAATGAAAGTCGCCGCCCAATCATAAATGTGGCGTCCCCTATTCACGGTCCTTTGAAACTTCCCACATCCATTGAATAGCCATCATAACCGTAGGAGCGACTTTTTGTTCGCTACCAAATGACCTTTACTGCCGGGCCATTTCAAAAAATACTTTGGCGAAGATTTTAAGATCCTGCGTTTGTCCTGAGCTGTGGTGCGGGTGGGGGAGGAGGTTGCCAGGATTAGTAGTGGCTTGTAATGTGCGCCATCTGTTGGCCACTTGAGGGCATTACTCATGCCATATTTGGCAGGATTCAAGTGCTTAGCGTGTTAATTTGCACCAGTTTCTGCCGCAGCTTTAGTCTCTTTTCGAGATTTTCAACAGGGGTCGGTCGTCTCTGGACTCGGCTATATAGAAACTATTAGTGCGAGGGTTGTTGGCATTTCGATTGTGTTTCGGCCCGAGGCCTCGTGTTAAGCCTTCACAATTGCCATTTGATTGAGTGATGCGTCAGTTGGTTGTCCTTGTCCTTACGCCCTGTTTGTCTGCCCTCCCCCTCATAATCACCCCTGACTCCCTTTTGTTTGCCAGCTACCGATGAGCATTAACTGCACTCGCAGAAAATATTCAGAGATTCCCAGCGGTCCTGTTGACCATTTCTCGTAAAGATTCGTAAAGATTCTCGTAAACCATTTCTCTCCACTCTATTTTTTCGAGTGTTTAAAAACAAAGAGGGTGCATTATCATCCCGGAGATATAGTACTTCACATCTGACGAGCATTAAATTAACTGTAACCGGCACTGCACTTTACACATTTTACATATGTCGCCTACCGGAGACAACTTCTTCTTGGTGGGTGGTGGCTGCAGCCCATCGAGCCCCACCCCCCATTTTCACTGAATTTTCCCCAGAGAACCGAAACCCAAAACAGAGCGGTGGCTGAAAGAAAAAACGGGAACAAAATCAAAGCGAATGCACTCAAACGATGAAGTCTCTGCCTCGGACTGGGCCTGCAGGTAATTCAATAGCCAAAAGCCGTACCGCTCGTCTCCGACCCTGTCCGCCGCTCTATCCTTTGACATTCGGTGCTGGACAGGCACTCATCAAACTTTTGACATGCAGCTCAACCAGGAGCGGAGCGACCTGGGGGGAGATCGGAAAAGGGACGAGCTGCTGAAGCTGCTGCGCCTTTTTGCATGCAAAATGTCAGCGCATATGTCAGACTTTTGCATATGACCTCTTCGAGTTATGTGGCTCGAGGGCTGATTTTGTAGTTTACTTGGGGTCTTGAATTACAACAGAATTAGATTATTTGGATAATATTTTTATTGAATTTGACGTTGTTTGTCATTTGGCTTGGCAGTGAGTTTTCTTTTCTTTATTTTCTCAAAACACTTCAATTTCTCAAGCGACTCTCGTCAATCTCGTTTTTTGCTCAGGGCTCTATGGCCAAATGCATTTTGATGCAAATCCATTGCGAAGTTTTGGCTACACTTCTTTTGAGCTGCTGCCCTGCCCTGCCCTGCCCTGCCCTGCCCTGACCCCATTCTGACCCTCTATCCCCCACCTATTTATTTCACACCCTCCAAGCTTCAAACTCCTCTCGAAAACAAAATTCTGGGTTTTGTGTAGGGGTTTTCCTATGATGTCTTTGTAAGTGTAATTGATTCTGACTTTTTGACAGTTTGAATGTCGAAACGGGACGGGATGGACGAGCATCTAAAACTGAAAAGGAAAACTGAAACAGAAACGGAAACAGAAACTGAAACCGAGAGCTACGCAGCTGAGCAGTTGACTACAGTTACAGTTAAATGCAACGCAGGGGGTGGGAGTCCTGGTCCAGGACGAATCCTGGAGGGGGTACAGGGAAAGCGGACTGACAACTCTGATTAGTTCTGTGACAGCTTTGTGATTTGAATTCAATTATGACATGCAAAAAGGTCGCAGGTGGTTGGGTACAGTCGAATAGTCCGAACTTTAACATGTGTTTTAAAAACTGCAGTTTCAAGGACACCCCCACCCAGCACCGTGTTTCCACCGAGGGATGGCCCTTCAGCGTTTTCAGGGTAGCTAAAAGATCAATAAACACACCGTTAAGAGTCAATATTTTGATTTCGGGAAAAGGTGGAAAGGTGGCAAACAAAAAGGAGCGCCGCACTAGGCAAATAGGAAACTTCGTCAAAGCCAAACAAAGCAAAAGGGACAACGTCAGGACCGACTTTTCCCTGGGCCTCAACTTTATGTCAAAAAGAATCAACAGAGACGCCAATAAGGAGGCGGGGAGCGAACCTGAAATCGGATATTAAACGTCGTGCAAAAAAACCAACAAACAATGAAGCTGGGAGGGAGACACTGAAAAGGCCGAAGGACACGAGAGAGTGGGTAGCCCAAAGGACAAAGGACCCAGAATGAAATTAATACATTTTACCAGATAGTTGCAGCGAGTCAAAGGAAATCGGAGAATAAACCGAGGGGGGCGCGAGGGTGTGTCTAGTTAAAGGTCTGAATAGTTTCTCTCAATGCCAAAGGAAAATAAAGCCACAGGCACGTGTGCAAGTGTTTTCCGATGTCAGATACTTTCCCTGTAATTGACCCGAATGTTTTTATTTTCACTGAGAAAATTATCCTTATATTCTCTTTATAAATCAAATCTTATTCTAATTAATGTTTGAGGAACTCTAAAATTTCACTTAGTATTCATATCTTAAAAGTTAGTATGTACTTTGGTTCAGTGCAGCTTTGTTCACATTTTAAACTGCAAAGTGCAAGCCACAATAACACACCCACGTCTTCGTCTGTCCAGCTTCAAGTCGACATCCTGCAGAATGCTGTGATGCAGCAGCTCCAAAGTCCGTCGACCATAACTCCAAATTGGCCATTCGATCTGGTTACTTAAAGGGTAATTAAATTAAATGTCGCACAGCAGTTACCAGGAGGAGTGGCATTCAGTAAGTCTGCCAGCATGCCGTCCTCCATATCCTTGTTGACATCCTGCTAGTGGGTTTTCAGCAGCCACAAGAGCAGCGCCAGACAAACAAAAGGACGAACGGATGAGGACGATGCGGCTCCGGAAAATCGGAATAAGGATTTTTTCGATAGACCGAGAGATATGTATATGGATATTTCATTATGACTGTTTTTTAGGGGTGGCAACCGAACTAAAGTGAAGGGGTTCCGGTTCAAGTTTCCCGTTTCTGGTTTCTGGGTTGGATTCCCTTCCGAGCAAGGGTGTCTGCCTGCCTTATCGCGTGCCAAATCATCGTTATGATGGCGAGATGCCTCTTTTTAGTTGCTCGGATTGATGATCAAATCGTGATTACAATATATTTACAGACCATTTTTTATGAGCCAAAGGGGCTAATGACTGGGCTGATTAATTATGAATCAATTACATTGAAAAAGATAGCTCGCCGAGCTGCTCGTCTCCTTTTTCCCAGCGAAGGTGGCAAAGCGAGGCAAATCAAATTTGTCATGTTCCCAAGAGGGGATCTAATGATACAGTTTATGGCAAGGATTATGGTTAGCCAAAGCTAAGCTAAGAATTTGTACCTTTTGTTGTAAAAAATAACTAAAGCTGAATCAATATTACTTCTTGAATCATATTTCGCAAACTTGAAACTTTCAAGTTTCTGTAAAAGAAGAAAACGAACTTAACCGCTCTTAAGAAAAACAAAAGGATTCCCTTGCAAGAAAATATAACATTTCGTCTTTGTCAACTTTAATTCGATTACTCCCAGGCTCCTGCAAACTTTTAAAAATTAACAACAAAATATTTTTACAATTCGTCCTGTGAGGCGAGAGAGAGAGTCGCGCAACCTGAGCAATTAAAAGTGTACAAAAATTTAATTATGCAGCCAACAAAAAGCGGCACGTAGAGCAACCAGAAAGAAAGCATCTATTGAATTAGAAAGTGAAGAGAATGAGTCCTGTACATTTGCCGAATGTTTCGTGGCCAGACTGACGATGATGACGACGAACAAAGAAGGATGGGAGGAAAATCCGAAACAGGAGCAGGAACAGGACCAGCTGAAAATGGCGGCCCATTCAAGTGCGGCGAATTGAATTTCTTATTCAATCCGAGTTTTCCTTTTCACCAGCAAAATGGCGCAAGGTGCAGAAACGCCAGTAGCAGTAGGGGAGTGGGGAAGTGGGGGAGCTCGGGGGTTGTTACCAGAAAATTATAGTCTAAAGAAAAATTTGATTTTGCCAACTCGCAAACACACAGATATTGGCCCAGCTCTGTTATGGCGCTGTAATTGAATTGAGCGCCGAAAAGCGCGCCACGAAAAATGGCCGAAGGAATAAATGTGGCTAAGCAGGACCATGGGAAGAAGTGGCAGCAACCACAAAAGGCTGTAAAGGACTCGCACACACACATAGATTGCACACCCGTACAAAAACACAATGGCTGGCTAATAAAATAAACGAAAAGCTTTTGTAAGCAAATTGAAAATATAAACAAACGAAAATTGATAAAGCTGAAAAGGGGAACAAAAAATGTATCAACAAAACGGTATAAAAAAAATACAAATAAAAGTAAAACAAACTCCAGGACGAAACTAGAAAAAGGCAGAAAAAATTGGTCATACCCCCCAGAGCACACAAAAAAGGATAAACAAAGGCCCATAACACAAGAAAGCCAGCAAAAAATGACTCGTAAAAAAGCGACAAAAAAAACAAACGCAAGACTAACAACAATAAAAAAAAACATCATCGGACAAAAGCCAATTCACAATTGGAAAATGCATAACAACAAAGTTTTCCCCATGTAACAATGGAACGAGAACTCAGCACACATATAGTAGTACATAGGTATATGTATTTACATAAAGCCTGTTTTATACACTTGGAAAAATACTAGTAAATGCAATAGAAAATCTCCTAACTACGTATAGTAATCGAAAGCGTTCGCTGACCCCGTTTTTTCTGTCAGAAACAAATAACTGTGTTGATAAAACCCTTCTTTAAATTCTGAAAATAGGAAATATTTCTTTCTCTGCATTAAGCAAACAATATGGCGTCTGTATTTTGGGGGCATAGAAGCAACAACAATAACAATTCGATTAAAACTTTTACACCCAAAAATGAGCTGAAATTAAAGAAAAACAATCGGCCAAAACTGGAAGGGAAACTTTGAGTGGAATGTTACATTAAAGTTTTCTATTATCTATCTCCAAAGTAAATCACAGTCGTTGAAGGACCAGGAGGATAAGACAGGATTCATTTCAATTGTAATAAGGGAGCAAGGTTCATAGTTCATAGAGTTGAGTTATGAGCCTGCGAACTTCCGGTTTCGGAATGTTTCGATCTCACTGCGATGACCGAACGAACCTGCTGCTAGATAGCACCAGTGTGACCAACTAAGAAAAGTTTTAAAAATTAAAACAATTTTCAAAATTTAAATTTTGACGTCAAGCAGGCAGCTCAGCCACGTCGTCGTCGACGCCGGCACAGGCAGCGCACCTCCTGCGCTATCCCGCTCGCACAAAACACGCCCCTTACGGTGAAAGGGATAGCACTTTCTCCGCACCACATAGTTATCCCGCTTGTGCGCACAGACTCGAACAGGTTTTTCGAAATCGGATTTCCCCTGATTCGGATTCGGATTCGACGCTTTGCACAGTAACTTGGCATGGTCTATGCCACCGTGGTTGCACTTGTTGTTGTACTTCCACGTACTCGCAGCTTCGTACTCACTTTATCATGTCCGGCAGGCGTTCCGGCACTTTGGGGTGGGTGTTCTTCTTCACGTAACTCGAGGACAGCGCCTCCGTGCAGGCCAGCATTAGCTCCGTGGACAACTCGACCGGATGTTGTGGCGATTTCTCTTCGGGTAACTGCAAAATTGTATCGGGAAGATAAACAATACTGTAAACTTTGTTATGAATAACAAAAATAGGAATTCATTACTTTCTATTTCTGAGGGTTCTTTTCAATATTAATTAGTATTCGAAAAAGGAAGGAAAAAGGACTGTGACTCTGACCATCTATGGGATGACTTCGCGATCTAGACAACTAAAGGATCTCGATTGCCCTTTGCGACTTCACAAAAGAAGTGCCCTGCAATTGTTGCATGCTTTTTAGGGCTGGAGTGGAAGTTCTTTGTTTCGATTGGTGTTTAAATTAATTATCAATTTAAACAGCAACAACATACACACTGAGAGACATCCACATCAATCAAAATGTTAATTGATGTCCCTTCCCCACCGCTCCTACACTCGACACTCGGTTGCGCCTCCTTCACTGGCTTCTCCTTCATTACATGACACGCGGCGCGCGCGCTGATCCATCAACAAAACACAACAACAAAAAGGTGAACAAGGGTAGGCTAATGGAGGGGCACGGCGGGCTGGGGAGACCACAATAAACACGGGGCAAGCTGACAATGCCACCAACTCCAAAGTGCGATTCGCAGTTAAATATTTTTATAGACTTGAATATAAAAAAAAGTTGCCAAGAAACTACAACGGCTGTAAGATACCTTTCTTTTTAGAGCGGCACTTAAGGGTGTACTTTCTTGTAACGAAGATACAAGATTCTTGAAAAGTGTAAAATATATCTATAGTTGTCCATCGTATCCGCTCCATAAAGGGTACTTCTTGGTTTAAACAAAAGATTTGGAGGAGAAACATTTATTGGGTGGGTGAGTGGCTTTTTATGCGATTTAACGATTGATTTAACGGCAGCCGCAAAATATACATATATATGTATAAACATTTAACGCCCTGACAAATTGGCCAGGAAAGGCAGAGACGAGGCTGGGCTGGGTGCTCCCCAACCACCAGGCTGGGAAAGGAACCCAGGAAAGGGCATGGAAGTCAGGGAACCGACCTAGTGCTTAAAAATTGATAGGCCAGAGAGCGCACGAGGGCAGTAAATAAAATTCAAATAAAAATGCCAAACAAACAAAAGGCAGGGTCGAATAAAAGCGTCAAAGAAATGGCAAATAAACAACGCCAGCCAATCGAGCAAAAACAAAAGCCGAGGCATAATATAAACTTTAAACCGAGCCAAAAGAGGGAACACAGCCTTAGCCGACTACTACATACCCTTTCCCAAAGGGTTTCTAAAGGTGTTATATTTTTTCGAGATTCCCAAACTGAAAGTCTGTTTCCAACTTTAAAGATCAAAAGTTAATTAAGATTGATATTAGTTTCACAAATTCGAAATTCTCTGAAGATTCTCTAAGAGAATCCTCTAATATTAGTGCTACTTCCTAATTCCCAAGGACCCTTGCTAAACGCGGATTTCCTTCTTTCTGGGTTAGAGACAGACAAAGGCATAAACGCGGTCAAGTGTTAAGTGGCTGCCGGGAAACGCGATAGCTCGAGCCAAGTACGAATACGAAAGTATGAAACGTACGTCTACGTGGCCTGGGGAGCTGCAAGTTGCCAACTTTGGCCATTGCGAGTGCGACTGTTTCAGTCCCCGAAGTTTACGGTTTTACGGTGCCAGCCCCGAGGCTGGGCGACTGTTTGGCGGCACTTTTATTGTGGAGACTTTCTGGATGGGCTGGGCCAAAGTTCTTAAAAGTTTCTTTTGTGCGCGGATTACCTGAAAACTCTTGTTGATGGCATCGAACAGAGCGGTTATGGAGTTTCCCAACAGAGCATGGCGAGCAATCTGGGGACACACAGAGCAGGCGTTCCTGTACAGCTGCACAGCCAGGTGAACCGATCTAAGGGGGTGACACGGTTCTGAGGTTAGAATGGATGCATGGATTTTGTGGTTTGGGCAACTTACTTCCTTGAGATCTCCGAGTTCTCCTCCAGACCCTTGCTGATCACATGAGAGGCCAGAATCCCTAAGCCATCCATACACAGGAAAGCCTGAAAGTCGAAGGTCTGGGCTTTGGGAATCACCCTCAGAAGGTTACCCAGAGTTCTGTCCATTCCCTGAGCACCGCCACCTTTCACCACCAGGTTAAGCAGCTTGGGCACTGTGCTATCCCGTTTCACATAGGCGGGTAAGGGCTCAATGCCGTCTAAGTACTCGGATGCACTGCAGCAATGGAGAACAAATAACAAAATACAGATTCCTATAGTAGATTTTCCTACAAATTTAAATATGAAAGTAGAAACCCACCACTGACTCATCCGTTGCTTTAGTTTCTTCATCTTTTTCTTATAGCTCCTCGAGTGTCCGGAAATCCCCCCAACATCCGATATTGTTGAAGATACATCGCCATCCTCATTCGTGGTGCTGGTGGTGTTCCCATTCATGGCATCCTCAATGTCGTCCTGATCCCCTCGGCCACCTTCCTCCGCCTGCCTGGTCGGCATGGTCAGCTCAAGCGCCCGTTGGCGGATGTGCTCGATGTTCTCCTCGTGGCGCCGCGCCGACTCCATTTGCTTTTGCAGGATCTTGCGCTGCAGCTCCTCGGTGGTCTGCTTGTGTTGGACCTGCAAGGCCAAGAGTCGCTCCTCGCGATCCCGGGCCTTTTCCCTAGCCAAAGCCTGACGCTCTCGCTCCTTCTGCTCTTGTCTCTTCCCTATTCGCTGCTCCTTCTCCAAGCGAGTCTCATTCATCTTCTCCAGCTTAAGCAGACGTTCCTTTTCCAGGGCTTGTCGTCGTCTCTCCACGGCCGCTTCTTTGGCCAGCTTTTCCTCGACTTTTTTCTGCCTCTCCTGCTCCAGGTCTAGAAGCCTGCCTTCGGTTTCCTTCGAGGACTCCAAGAGGTCCAAACGCTTGTTCTGTGCTTCAATGTTTTTAATGAAATTGATTTCCTTGAGTTTCTTTTCCTCATCGTGCGCCTTCTCAATGATCTGCCTGAGGTACTGCACTCGGTTTTCGGCTGCCCTTTGCAGTCTTCCCTCCATTTTCTGTCGCTTGTCTTCGATAAATTGCTTTTGTGCCGCCTTTACATCCTCCACTCTGGCAAAGAGTTGCTGCAGCTTGGCCGCCTTTTCCTGCTGGAGCAGATTCCTCTTCTGCTGAGCCCTTGCCTGCTTGGCCTGGTACTTCTTTAGTGTCTCCTGCAGAGAGCGCCGCCTAGAGGGCGAGGATAACTTCTGATGCAGTTCCTGGGCCCTTCCCGGATGTCTGGCCACGTAGGCTTGGAGCGTGGCCAATGCTTCGGCTCTCTCGTTCCAGGACATGTCGGAGAGCAAAGCCTGATACCTCAGTTCCAAGCTGGCGTTTTCATCATCACTCATGGTCACGAATACAGCCGCATCGTCCACACCTCCAATGTCCCCCACCTCGTCCTGCTCTTCCAGCTGAACTTCACAGTCGGTCTCGTCCGTTTCGGTGTCCACGTCGATCTCTGTCTGCTCCAGTTCTCGAATCTGGCGCTCTAGCGACTCCTGTACCTCCACCAACATCCTCTCGTTGCGCTCCTCCTCGTTGTCATCTGCATTCTGCTCGTCGTTCTCATCGCAGGCACTCAAGAGGGACGCATTCGAGGGCTTGAGATTGCCATTTGGGAGTTTGTTGCGAGCAATGCTCTCGTACAGTTCCCCGATTGTCTTTGAGAACTCGCAGTTAGTTTGGATCTTGATGTCGATCTTGTTGTGGTCCTCGTTGCTGGCTGCAAATTGGAGGGAGTTAAAAGGGAATAAACTAACTTAACTTTAAGAGAAACTCACACTCGACTACTGTTTCCGCGGAGGAGGAGCTGCTGTTGCTTTGGCACTGCTTGTTGCCCTGCTCCTTCTGCTGGAGCTTCCGCATTGCATTCTTCTCGCTCCGCATGTACTCCTTGTGCAAAGACGTCATCTTCAGGCCGGTTAGATCCGACTTCTGCCTCTTGATGATGGAGGTGCGCAGGCCTGAGACCGTGGAACTGTTGCTGCTGCTACTGCGGGTACCACTCGGTGGCATTACTGGAGCGGAAGCAGGTTTCTTCTCGGTCTTTTCAGGCTTTTCTGACTTCTTCAGTTGGCATGCAGTGCTCCTTTGGGCTGGAAATGAATTCACCTTGGCCTTGGCATTTTTGATTTCAGGTCGAGAAGTCGCCAAAGGCTGCTTGGGTTTCGATGCTTTCGCTTCCCCAGAGACAATTCCGGATTTGGAACTGCTTTTTCCGAGGTGTTTGCTGTCTCCTGATTTCTCATTGTCCTTTATTTCCTGCTCCTTCTGCTGTTCGTTGAGCAAAGCCAAAGTAGGCAGACTGGCATAGCCGGTGGGCTGGTGGAACCTATTGGCCCAGTGCATGCTGCTTCTGCGGCGATTCTTGACGGTCAACCAGCCATCGTTGGCGTCCGTTGGTAGTTGGAGCTGCTTGGGCTCGGAATGTCGTTCCTCCTGCTTGAGAGTGTTTCGGGAGTTTGAGAGCTGCTCGTTGCTAGCCTTCAGCGTGGAGGTGGAGCTGGCTATGTCCTCCCTGGAATTAAGCTTCGAACTCGTTGTGGTTTTTCTGGCAGTATTTAGAATCGAACTGGGGACGATTCTCTTGGGCAGTGTACGTGATCCAGCTGAAGTGTTGGCACTCGGGGTGTTTCCATTGATCTCCAGCATGGTTCTGGAGCGTGCCGACAGTCTGGAGGCCACATTGTTGGGCGGCCCATAGCACTCTGTTTTGCTGGAAGGCCTCGGCGGCGGCTGCACGGTGCTTCGTACCGGTTTTGGCTGCCCGGATGTAACTTTGGGGCGGCGCAGGCCGTTAACTGTTTGTGGTAGTGGGTTAGTCTTTACATGACTTTGTTTGGTGGCTCCAGTTTTGACAGACCCTGCTCCACTAGGCGGTGTGCCCTTTTTCACTGGTTTGTTCAAAACACTGGAGTACTTAAGCGGACTATTCTGGTTTACGTTTCCCGTTGGAAGCAAAGGTTGTGCCTTCTTAGGCACCTCCGCCACTGGCTTGATAACAGTGCTAGGAGGAGTGGGCTCTTTATTGGCCTGTTGATTAAGAAGAAGATTCTCCATGGTGTCCAAAGAAGCTACTGTCATTTCCAACGCCGTGGGCTCAGCAGCAGTGGGCTCTTCTTCTACAGGAACTTCTGGTGCCACTTCCGATGTCTCAATCGAATCCCCTACGTCTTCGTTAAAGGACTCCTCTGGGTTGTCTGGAACTTCCTCGATGGGTTGCTGTTCGGGTTCTGGTATATTAACATGTTCTACGAAAACCTCTTCTAGCTTTTCCTGAGCCTCTTTCTCCTCCGCCTCCCTGCGCATTTTCTCCCTCACGTCGGCGAGGGTCAAGTGGGGATCCTCCAGATCGGTTTGGGAGTACTGGGTGTTTAGCTGTAGGTAAGGAGACTTATCTCCGCTGAGATCCAGAGGGCCCTCAATGGTGTCTGACTGGGATGAGCCCTGAGTGGCTCGTTTACTGGCAGCAGCGAACAGTTCCCGGACATTCAGGCGCATCGCTCCCTTTGGCACTTGGTCATAGGCGCGCAGAAGCTTCTTGGGCGAAATCTGTCCCGGGTCGCAGCAGGGCGAGGTTTTGCCTGATTGGGAGCCGGGGAAGAGAGCTGGGCTCGATTTTCCAGAGGTATTCGGACTGCAGAGGCTTTTGGTTCGAACTCTGGGTGTGGGATTGCTCTTTCGCACTTCCCAGGCCAAGCTTTGGGGACGCTGTTGCAGCGGCCGAGATTCGTAGTCCCAGGAAACCTTAAACCAC
Organism: Drosophila vallismaia; assembly: GCA_035047325.1. NCBI lineage: Eukaryota > Metazoa > Arthropoda > Insecta > Diptera > Drosophilidae > Drosophila > Drosophila vallismaia. The sequence continues at coordinate 711,730 of JAWNPU010000094.1, forward strand.
TTGCTAAGTGCCTTAAAATCCCGGACATAGTTCTCCAGGACGAGGATCGCCTCCTGGCAACTGGAAATGTTCTCGTAGCACTCGACGGTCTGATAAATCTCGTTCACTGCCCTTTGGAGATTGCCGAAGAGAAGCGCCCAATACCTGGCCTGCAGCTCTGACTTCTTATCACGTCCCGTGGACGCGCTCCGAACCCGTGGAGCACTGCTTCCGCCAGCTACTCCGTTGCTCGAAGACTTCAACCTGGGCGAAGTGGGCGACTGGTAGCTCTTGGGCGTACTTCCATTGGGTGACTTGGGCGGACCCATGGGCGGTTTGCGGTAATCTGGAAGATATGACATATGTTAATATGGGAATGATATCCTAAGAAGAGATACCCAGTACACGGTTTGTGGATATTTTAGTTTTTGAAGAGGAATTATTGATTTAGCTTATTACTGAGCGTTTAAAGGGTTTTAAACCTGTTGTATTAGAGTCCAAAGCTGTTTTTTTTACACCAGACAGCAAAGTTAACTTGGAAAATAGTTTTAAAATGACGCATCACTTGTCCTAATAATCCCTTCACTTCAAATGTGTAGCTTTGAAGCCTCACTACCGGTACTTGGTATAGAAAACCAACCAAGTTTATGCTTACAGTCACCATTCACGAGAACGCCTCCACTCGCAGCTCCTCCTCCGGCAACCCCGTCCATGCCCGGTCCAGCCCCTACCACGCTGGCATGCGTTGTTGTCTCATCGCAGAACTGGTAGACGAGCAGATTCTTTGCCTCTCGCCCTTCGCGACTCAAGACTTCTCGCATTTCCATGGCAGCTTACTCTTTATATTTTGGCGATGACTTCGTCGATCGTTGGTGGTGCTGCTGGCTGCTGGCTGCTGTTGTTGTTACCTAGGCTTTGTCGACGGCTGCCCACGCAACTTTGCAGCTGTTCGGGCAGCTTCAGGTTTCGTCCTCTTTGGCTGTCCGAATCCTGTCCAATCACCGACTGCTCCGCTCCTTCCTGGAAAACTGGCTCTGGCTCCGCCGAACTGATTTTAATTGATTATTTCTTGAATTTTTAGACTCCCCTGTCTGAAAGCGTTATTTGTAGGTTGTTTTTGTTGTCTGCTCGCCTGCTGCAAAGTTTCGCAACGCCAGCGGAGCAGCAGCATTGTACCACTACAGCGATAGGCTAAGGCAGAAGACTTCTCGACAAGGAGCTGTGTTGTGTCCTGGGGCCTGGCCAATATGAAATTCCTCCTTAATTCCTCACAACAGCCGTTTCAGATTGTAATATTCTAAAATTGCAAGGCAGAGCCAGCTGATTCGATGGGGGGACGGGTGTCTTGGTATTTTTTTGGTATTTTTAGTTGTTCATTCCAACAGCTGATGTCCAGGGATGTCGGAAAGTATTTGGTTTTATCGAAAGAATAGTTCAAAAGTCAAATTGAGATATTGATATATATTTATTGAATATATTATATACATAAATTTATGGGATGATAAAATACCGATATATTAGGGAGTTTTTAAAAAGCTATTTGGAGGGTTTTGGCGCGTTTATTTAACAGAGGTAAAGGTATTAGCTTATAACGTATTCGGGGACTCCGAAACATATTTCAAAATGTGTAAAAATCTAACCAGTACTCGGGACGTTTTAAAAAACTATCTAGTGATAGAAAAAACAACAAATTTCTAACAAAATAAGACAGATAATTGAAACGAATATTGGAATGAGGATAAGAATTGAGGATACTCAAAAAATATAGTTTCCTGCCAAAAGATTAACATATAAAGTTAGACATCAGTAAAATATCTGCAACCTTAAGCCAGGTTTCAATCCTTTCAATCTGTTGCTTAGCCGGTTGTTAGGGGGCCAGTGGGAACCACTGACATGCTGACATGCGCCGTGGCGGTGTTGTGGAAACTCAGAGGCTTTTCTTCGCAACCGCCAATGCTGTTGCCTTAGCCAAGTTGACTACAAAAACGGGGAGCTATTGGAGAATTTCGGCATTCGTTGCTAGCGAGTTGAACTGTTTAGTTGGTGATTAATTTAGAGTAAAAATGAAATGGTAAAAAAAGGAAAACCCCACACTGGTCAATGTGTAGGAAGAAATTCGCGACCGGATGCTAGCGTGCGTGACAGTTTCGAATTAAAGTCCACGGAATCAAACGTGAAAGTTAGTTAGATAATTGCACTTGCTCAGCATGTTCTTTCGGCGCATTTTAGAACGAAAGGATAACACCATTAACGGCGGAGAGCCCCTCGCTGTGGTTACAAACGGATACAACAGCGAGGACAGTGAGAGTGTCACTTACCCGATAGACACTGCCAACGGCAACGTTAAAGCCACTGCCACTGGCGCTGTCGCTGGCGCTGATGTCAAGGACAGTAATAACAACAGCAGCAACAACTTCAACCCATCCGCTATGAAAATGCAGCGCCGGATGGAGGCCCCAATCGGAGCCGTACAGCTGACGCCGTTATGGGAGCACATTCTGCGCACCCGTCGCCTGCCGGAAACGATTAGCGCATCTGCTATTTATGCAGAGTTCCATGAGCGCCTTCAGGATCTCGAATGGCAGGTGCGCCAGCACGCCCTACGAGTCCTAGTCGATGTGCTGGTTGTAATGCAAGACGAGGCCGACGAATACATGGAGGCGCAGCAAATTATTGCCCTGCTGGTAAATAATCTTGGACACCAGGCGCCCACAGTGCGCAAAGGTGCTCTTGATTGCCTGCGGGTGTACCTGGCTGAGACGGCCATTCCCGAAACCGTCATGGCTGGAATCCTTGATTCCGGGCTCACAAAGTCGCAGAATGCTGGTCGCCTGAGCTGCGGTGTCTTGCTCTCGCTTCCGGCCCTCCTTCAATCGGTTTTGCATACTCCCAAGAGGCATAGCATCGTTCAGTTAATTCTGGAACGGGCCGTCCAGTACCTGGACCAACAAACTCAGCAAGAGATCGGCCTCAAAGTTCTGTCCAAGATCAGGGAGCTCCTGGGAATCCCGGAATTTGAGGACAGCATGAATGACTTAACCAGCAGCGATGCCCTACCGAGGTTTTATCAGCTCTGCCAGGTCTACGGTGTGACGGGGCCATCCAAGAGAATTCAAGAGGTGAAAACTGGAGCCTGGCGCGCTCTTCCGCGCGAGGATAACTGGCGGAACGCCAGTGGAGGACCTGGAGGGAAATTGGAGAACTGCCCGGACAAGGGAAAGGTCATTATGGAGACGGAGATAAAAATCAACGATGACACCGTAACTATGCGCATCCTTGAGGCAGACACAGAAACAGAGGAGTCCGAAAGTCCGATAAGAAACTTCACATCTGACATAGACTCTGCAGAGCTGGTCTGCCGCTCTCTTTTACCCAACTCCACGGGTCAACACCAACTGCAGGTGGACGCTGGCATTGTCCAAGTCATAAGCGACTCCGAATTGGATGAACCCAAGACCAGGAGGCCAGAGACCCTCTCCGAGCCGAGTACGCCCTCTCGCGGCCTAAAGCGGGTCACCTTTGGCGGGGAAATTGTGAAAATGCGTACCCCGGATAGCGATGCTGCCTCTTCCATGAACAACGGAAGCAAGACAAATTCAGAACCAACCGAAGAGTTATTAAATATATTGCCTTTAGACAAATCTGTGCCTCTGCCGTCGCCGTCACCCTCCATATCGACTTCGCCAGAAGAGACAGCAGTGGTGAGAATCCTGAGCCCAATCCCGAGCAATGCCAATACATCTGCGCTCGTTTTGGAGATACCCTCGGACAATACCCAACCCTTACCACCTCCGTCGACACGGCCCGTCAGTTCCCAATCGCTCCGCCACACCAGCATTGCTTCGAGTGACCAGTCGAAGAATAGTCCTCGCAAACGTCAGGAATCAGAGTCGACGAAGATTACGACATCGCCCCGTTCCCCGGCATTTCTTCGTAGTCGCAGCACAAGCCCATCCCAGGTGAGCCCCAAGATTCCGCACAAGGAGATCGAGGTGCTGCACAACCTCCAACAACGGGATGTATCACCGCGGCTCCAGCGCAACGAGGATGACGAGGATACGACGGAGTCTCCCTGGCCACCGCAATTACCGAAGATGCGTAGTGCTTCAATTGTGTCGACAGAGTCACCAGCGACACCAAAGTCGTGGGAGGATCTAGACATTGTCAATTACCAGACACTCATGGACCTGCGATCCGGGGTAAGTCCGAAAAAGCGTTTAAGCCTTCATCCCATAATTGAAGTAAAATTAATGGCCGATATTAGCATTGCCCCAGTAATTGCACCCTCTTTCCTCTCAGACGAACAGACGAAGTCCTTTGTGTGACCAAAATATAAAGCAATGAAATTACAGCACACGCTAACCCAACGTAGGGTTTCCTATCCTAACTGGGTCACTAGGATATGTACAATTTCATATGCGTTCATAATTCTGCCTTCATAATGGCAGCCGGTCGCCCGGCCACTGCCTCATTGCGAACGAGACACGCATCACCCCACCTCCAAGGCGCTCTCGTCTCCGACCTCGTCTCGGTCCTTACCGGACACAAGCTACCCGCTGTTGCTATTACACCGCTACCGGCGCTTACTAATGAAAATTTCAGCGATAAGCGACCCTCTTTTCCTCCCACGTATCAATGACGGGGGAGAACAAAAGCCGGCCACTGCTTCAATGGAGTCGTTGTACCAATGACCTATTAATTTTCTGGCATTGCGCAGGGAAGTGTAGTCTGAATTTTGAGCACTTTTCGTGAGCAATTGAGATATTTGAACGACGACTTGTCGAAGAAGTTGGAGAACAATTCCATTCAAAATGCAGTGTTTTGTGACTTATTGTTAAGTTGTAAGACCTGTTCCAGAAGTGCGTCAGCAAAATGGGGAAATTCGATGTAACAGAATTCAGGCAAGAGAATTTCAGATGTGCCATTCCTTATCAGAACAAACTTTTTGAGTGCTGTACAAAAACAGTCATGGATTCCGGAATACTTGCAGTTGCATGTGAAGCGGGGTGCATCTGGAAAGGAGAGCTGCAGCCAAAAGTGGCAAAGAGCTTTTCGCCTCGACAGGGACGTAGCTAGCCGACCGGTCAATCATTTAAGTGCACGCGATTTTCATAGCGCCAGAGCAGAAATATAAAACTAAAAGTCAAGAAAAAAGAGGCGCAATACAATAACTCACGCCCAGCTTGTAAATGGCAACATCAACATTACAAAGCACTGAGGCTGAATACGCTGGCTGCAGTGGAAAGAGCCTGGTGCTTGGTGCTTGGTGCTTGGGATATGGGGCAGAGCGTGTCAAGAACTGGGTCATCCCAAGCACAAAACTATAAAAACATTAACCGAAATTATAGCGCGTACCAAAAAAGTGCGGAATCGCGGTATTGTCGGCCGTATATATTGCCACATTTATACTTCGACAGGCAGAGCACTTTTCTGGGGGGAATGGAAATATTAACACTCCATTCTTAAGGTGGAAAGGTTAAGGATTATTTGCAGAATTCCTAAATGTTGAATTCAGCTATAGGTCGATACTTGTAATGTCTCTGTGGTAAAACCAATATCGGCAGTTGGGCAGTAGTAGAATAAAATAAGAATTGATTTGTTTCTACATCGAAATAGTATACCCTTGCATATTTTTTTCCAACAATCTAAACTACTAACTCATTACATTTATAAGAAATGGAAACACGTTTATGTTTAAAGCATTATTTTCCCAATTTATTTTATGTGAACCTTTTTAAAAGAACTTTTACAAAGGCAGCATTTGACATAAATGTTTTTTGTGTCCGGTTGGTAGCTTCATGGTTTACTGTTGCAAATCTGCTGTTTACTTCCGAGATATTCTTAGGAAATCTCCTTTATGACCCTCGGTGAAATTCCGTCCTGGAAAACAAAATGAAAGTACGAGAATATATTTCATATTAGAATGTCTAAACAGCAGCTTTTTAAATCTACAAAAAGTATATATCAATAACCGAAACGTAAAACTTAATTAACTAAATGTATTTACCTTAAGTTAACATTTTGCCTTCTGGATTGTCAAAACCCCAATTAAAAACTCCCAAGCGGGTTCAGGAACATTCAGCCCCTATAGCGCCAGCCACCCAACATCATCCATGACCTCTCTATAGTCTCCATGAGCACCCGGACTTCATTCAGGAGCAGCTTAGCGGGTCCAAGAGCATCCGAATCCCATCCAGGAACAGCATAGCGGGTCCAGGAGCATCCGGATCCCGAATCCCATCCAATAGGCTCCGGACCCCATCCTGATGCCCCCTGTTTCATCCCGGAGCACCCGGACCCCATCCAGGAGCAGCCTAGCGGGTTCAGGACCATCCGGACCACATCCTGGAGCTCCCTATAGCATCCAGGAGCAGCCTAGTGGGTCCAGGAGCACCCGAATCCCATCCAAAATGATCCGGACCCCATCCAGGAGCTCCATATAGCATCCAGGAGCACCCGAATCCCATCCAGGAGCATCCGGACCCCATCCAGTAGCATCCGGAACGCATCGAGGAGCGGCCTAGGACGTCCTGGTGCATCCGGACCCCAATCAGGAGCTCCCTAGGACGTCTGGAGCGTCCGGACCCGATCCAGGTGCTCCCTATAGCATCCAGGAGTAGCATAGCGGGTCCAGGAGCAGCCTGACCCCATCCAGGAGCAGCCTAGCGGGTCGAGGAGCATCCCGACCCCATCCAGGAGCTCCCTATAGCATCCAGGAGCATCCCTATAGCATCCAGGAGCAGCCTAGCGGGTACAGGAGCAGCCGGCTCCCATCCAGGAGCTCCCTTTAGCATCCAGGAGCTCCCTATAGCTTCCAGGAGCACCCGAATCCCACCCAGGTGGAACCGGACCCCATGCAGGAGCAACCTAGTGGGTCTAGGAGCATCCGGACCACATCCTGGAGCTCCCTATAGCATCCAGGAGCAGCCTAGTGGGTCCAGGAGCACCCGAATCCCATCCAGAATGATCCGGACCCCATCCAGGAGCTCCCTATAGCTTCCAGGAGCACCCGAATCCCACCCAGGTGGAACCGGACCCCATCCAGGAGCAGCCTAGCAGGTCCAGGAGCATCCGGACCCCATCCAGGAGCGCCCTAGGACGTCTGGAGCGTCCGGACCCGATCCAGGTGCTTCCTATAGCATCCTGGAGCAGCATAGCGGGTCCAGGAGCAGCCTGACCCCATCCAGGAGCATCCCGACCACATCCTGGAGCTCCCTATAGCATCCAGGAGCAGCCTAGTGCGTCCAGGAGCACCCGAATCCCATCCAGAATGATCCGGACCCCATCCAAGTGCATACGGACCCCAACCAGGAGCAGCCTAGCGGGTCCAGGAGCATCCGGACCATATCCTGGAGCTCCCTATAGCATCCAGGAGCAGCCTAGTGGGTCCAGGAGCACCCGAATCCCATCCAGAATGATCCGGACCCCATCCAGGAGCTCCCTATAGCATCCAGGAGCACCCGAATCCCATCCAGGAGCATCCGGACCCCATCCAGTAGCATCCGGAACGCATAGAGGAGCGGCCTAGGACGTCCTGCTGCATCCGGACCCTAATCAGGAGCTCCCTTTAGCATCCAGGAGCTCCCTCTAGCTTCCAGGAGCTCCCTATAGCTTCCAGGAGCACCCGAATCACACCCAGGTGGAACCGGACCCCATCCAGGAGCAGCCTAGTGGGTCCAGGAGCACCCGAATCCCATCCAGAATGATCCGGACCCCATCCAGGAGCTCCCTATAGCATCCAGGAGCACCCGAATCCCATCCAGGAGCATCCGGACCCCATCCAGTAGCATCCGGAACGCATCCAGGAGCAGCCTAGCGGGTCTAGAAGCATCCGGACCCCATCCAGGAGCATCCGGAACGCATCGATGAGCGGCCCAGGACGTCCTGGTGCATCCGGACCCCAATCAGGAGCTCCCTAGGACGTCTGGAGCGTCCGGACCCGATCCAGGTGCTCCATATAGCATCCAGGAGCAGCCTAGCGGGTCCAGGAGCATCCGGACCACATCCTGGAGCTCCCTATAGCATCCAGGAGCAGCCTAGTGGGTCCAGGAGCACCCGAATCCCATCGAAAATGATCCGGACCCCATCCAGGAGCACCCGAATCCGATCCAGGAGCATCCGGACCCCATCCAGTAGCATCCGGAACGCATAGAGGAGCGGCCTAGGACGTCCTGGTGCATCCGGACCCCATCCAGGAGCTCCCTAGGACGTCTGAAGCGTCCGGACCCCATCCAGGAGCTCCCTATAGCATCCTGGAGCAGCATAGCGGGTCCAGGGGCACCCGAATCCCATCCAGGAGGATCCCTATAGCATCCAGGAGCAGCCTAGCGGGTCCAGGGGCACCCGAATCCCATCCATGAACGCATCGATGAGCACCTGGATCGGGTCCGGACGCTCCAGACGTCCTAGGGAGCTCCTGATTAGGGTCCGGATGCAGCAGGACGTCCTAGGCCGCTCCTCTATGCGTTCCGGATGCTACTGGATGGGGTCCGGATGCTCCTGGATGGGATTCGGGTGCTCCTGGATGCTATAGGGAGCTCCTGGATGGGGTCCGGATCATTCTGGATGGGATTCGGGTGCTCCTGGACCCACTAGGCTGCTCCTGGATGCTATAGGGAGCTCCAGGATGTGGTCCGGATGCTCCGGGACCCGCTAGGCTGCTTCTGGATGGGGTCCGGCTGCTCCTGGACCCGCTGGCTGCTCCTGGATGCTATAGGGAGCTCCAGGATGTGGTCCGGATGCTCCTGGACCCGCTAGGCTGCTCCTGGATGGGGTTCGGATCCTCCTGGGTGGGATTTAGGTGCTCTTGGATGCTATAGGGAGCTCCTGGATGCGGTCCGGATGCTCCTGGATCCGCTAGGCTGCTCCTGGATGCTATAGGGAGCTCCTGGATCGCGTCCGGACGCTCCAGACGTTCTAGGGAGCTCCTCGATGCGTTCCGGCTGCTCCTAGATGGGGTCCGGGTGCTCCTGGATGCTATAGGGAGCTCCTGGATGGGTTCCGGATGCTCCTGGACCCGCTAGGCTGCTCCTGGATGGGGTCCGGATCCTCCTGGGTGGGATTTAGGTGCTCTTGGATGCTATAGGGAGCTCCTGGATGCGGTCCGGATGCTCCTGGACCCGCTAGGCTGCTCCTGGATGCTATAGGGCGCTCCTGGATCGCGTCCGGACGCTCCAGACGTCCTAGGGAGCTCCTCGATGCGTTCCGGATGCTCCTGGATGGGGTCCGGGTGCTCCTGGATGCTATAGGGAGCTCCTGGATTGGGTCCGGATGCTCCTGGACCCGCTAGGCTGCTCCTGTATGGGGTCCGGATCCTCCTGGGTGGGTTCCGGATGCTCTTGGATGCTATAGGGAGCTCCTGGATGCGGTCCGGATGCTCCTGGACCCGCTAGGCTGCTCCTGGATGCTATAGGGAGCTCCTGGATCGCGTCCGGACGCTCCAGACGTCCTAGGGAGCTCCTCGATGCGTTCCGGATGCTCCTGGATGCTCCTGACCCGCTAGGCTGCTCCTGGATGGGGTCCGGATCCTCCTGGGTGGGATTTAGGTGCTCTTGGATGCTATAGGGAGCTCCTGGATGCGGTCCGGATGCTCCTGGACCCGCTAGGCTGCTCCTGGATGCTATAGGGAGCTCCTGGATCGCGTCCGGACGCTCCAGACGTTCTAGGGAGCTCCTCGATGCGTTCCGGCTGCTCCTAGATGGGGTCCGGGTGCTCCTGGATGCTATAGGGAGCTCCTGGATGGGTTCCGGATGCTCCTGGACCCGCTAGGCTGCTCCTGGATGGGGTCCGGATCCTCCTGGGTGGGATTTAGGTGCTCTTGGATGCTATAGGGAGCTCCTGGATGCGGTCCGGATGCTCCTGGACCCGCTAGGCTGCTCCTGGATGCTATAGGGAGCTCCTGGATCGCGTCCGGACGCTCCAGACGTCCTAGGGAGCTCCTCGATGCGTTCCGGATGCTCCTGGATGGGGTCCGGGTGCTCCTGGATGCTATAGGGAGCTCCTGGATTGGGTCCGGATGCTCCTGGACCCGGAAGGCTGCTCCTGTATGGGGTCCGGATCCTCCTGGGTGGGTTCCGGATGCTCCTGGATGGGGTCCGGGTGCTCCTGGACCCGCTAGGCTGCTCCTGGATGGGGTCCGGATCCTCCTGGGTGGGATTCGGGTGCTCCTGGATGCTATAGGGAGCTCCTGGATGGGGTCCGGATCATTCTGGATGGGATTCGGGTGCTCCTGGACCCACTAGGCTGCTCCTGGATGCTATAGGGAGCTCCAGGATGTGGTCCGGATGCTCCGGGACCCGCTAGGCTGCTTCTGGATGGGGTCCGGCTGCTCCTGAACCCGCTGGCTGCTCCTGGATGCTATAGGGAGCTCCTGGATCGCGTCCGGACGCTCCAGACGTTCTAGGGAGCTCCTCGATGCGTTCCGGATGCTCCTGGATGGGGTCCGGGTGCTCCTGGATGCTATAGGGAGCTCCTGGATTGGGTCCGGCTGCTCCTGGACCTGCTAGGCTGCTCCTGGATGGGGTCCGTATCCTCCTGGGTGGGATTAGGGTGCTCCTGGATGCTATAGGGAGCTCCTAGATGGGGTCCGGAGGCTCCTGGACCCGCTAGGCTGCTCCTAGATGGGGTCCGGGTGCTCCTGGATGCTATAGGGAGCTCCTGGATGGGGTCCGGATGCTCCTGGACCCGCTAGGCTGCTCCTGGATGGGGTCCGGATCCTCCTGGGTGGGATTTAGGTGCTCTTGGATGCTATAGGGAGCTCCTGGATGGGGTCCGGATGCTTCTGGACCCGCTAGGCTGCTCCTGGATGCTATAGGGAGCTCCTGGATCGGGTCCGGACGCTCTAGACGTCCTAGGGAGCTCCTCGGAGCGTTCCGGATGTTCCTGGATGGGATCCGGGTGCTCCTGGATGCTATAGGGAGCTCCTGGATGGGGTCCGTATGCTCCTCGACCCGCTAGGCTGCTCCTGGATGGGGTCCGTATCCTCCTGGGTGGGATTAGGGTGCTCCTGGATGCTATAGGGAGCTCCTGGATGGGGTCCGGATGCTCCTGGACCCGCTAGGCTGCTCCTGGATGCTATAGGGAGCTCCTGGATCGCGTCCGGACGCTCCAGACGTCCTAGGGAGCTCCTCGATGCGTTCCGGATGCTCCTGGATGGGGTCCGGGTGCTCCTGGATGCTATAGGGAGCTCCTGGATTGGGTCCGGATGCTCCTGGACCCGCTAGGCTGCGCCTTGATGGGGTCCGTATCCTCCTGGGTGGGATTAGGGTGCTCCTGGATGCTATAGGGAGCTCCTAGATGGGGTCCGGAGGCTCCTGGACCCGCTAGGCTGTTCCTAGATGGGGTCCGGGTGCTCCTGGATGCTATAGGGAGCTCCTGGATGGGTTCCGGATGCTCCTGGACCCGCAATGCTGCTCCAGGATGCTATAGGGAGCACCTGGATCGGGTCCGGACGCTCCAGACGTCCTAGGGAGCTCCTGGATGGGGTCCGGATGCACCAGGACGTTCTAGGCCGCTCATCGATGCGTTCTGGATGCTCCTGGATGGGTTCCGGATGCTCCTGGACCATCTAGGCTGCTCCTGGATGGGGTCAGGCTGCTCCTGGACCCGCTATGCTGCTCCTGGATGCTATAGGGAGCACCTGGATCGCTCCAGACGTCCTAGGGAGCTCCTGATTAGGGTCCGGATGCAGCAGGACGTCCTAGGCCGCTCCTCTATGCGTTCCGGATGCTACTGGATGGGGTCCGGATGCTCCTGGATGGGATTCGGGTGCTCCTGGATGCTATAGGGAGCTCCTGGATGGGGTCCGGATCATTCTGGATTGGATTCGGGTGCTCCTGGACCCACTAGGCTGCTCCTGGATGCTATAGGGAGCTCCAGGATGTGGTCCGGATGCTCCGGGACCCGCTAGGCTGCTTCTGGATGGGGTCCGGCTGCTCCTGGACCAGCTGGCTGCTCCTGGATGCTATAGGGAGCTCCTGGATCGCGTCCGGACGCTCCAGACGTTCTAGGGAGCTCCTCGGAGCGTTCCGGATGTTCCTGGATGGGATCCGGGTGCTCCTGGATGCTATAGGGAGCTCCTGGATGGGGTCCGGATGCTCCTCGACCCGCTAGGCTGCTCCTGGATGGGGTCCGTATCCTCCTGGATGGGATTAGGGTGCTCCTGGATGCTATAGGGAGCTCCTGGATGGGGTCCGGATGCTTCTGGACCCGCTAGGCTGCTCCTGGATGCTATAGGGAGCTCCTGGATCGCGTCCGGACGCTCCAGACGTCCTAGGGAGCTCCTCGATGCGTTCCGGATGCTCCTGGTTGGGGTCCGGGTGCTCCTGGATGCTATAGGGAGCTCCTGGATTGGGTCCGGATGCTCCTGGACCCACTGGATGCTATAGGGAGCTCCTGGATCGCGTCCGGACGCTCCAGACGTTCTAGGGAGCTCCTCGATGCGTTCCGAATGCTCCTGGATGGGGTCCGGGTGCTCCTGGATCCTATAGGGAGCTCCTGGATTGGGTCCGGCTGCTCCTGGACCTGCTAGGCTGCTCCTGGATGGGGTCCGTATCCTCCTGGGTGGGATTAGGGTGCTCCTGGATGCTATAGGGAGCTCCTAGATGGGGTCCGGAGGCTCCTGGACCCGCTAGGCTGCTCCTAGATGGGGTCCGGGTGCTCCTGGATGCTATAGGGAGCTCCTGGATGGGTTCCGGATGCTCCTGGACCCGCTAGGCTGCTCCTGGATGGGGTCCGGATCCTCCTGGGTGGGATTTAGGTGCTCTTGGATGCTATAGGGAGCTCCTGGATGGGGTCCGGATGCTTCTGGACCCGCTAGGCTGCTCCTGGATGGGGTCCGTATCCTCCTGGGTGGGATTAGGGTGCTCCTGGATGCTATAGGGAGCTCCTGGATGGGGTCCGGATGCTCCTGGACCCGCTAGGCTGCTCCTGGATGCTATAGGGAGCTCCTGGATCGCGTCCGGACGCTCCAGACGTCCTAGGGAGCTCCTCGATGCGTTCCGGATGTTCCTGGATGGGATCCGGGTGCTCCTGGATGCTATAGGGAGCTCCTGGATGGGGTCCGGATGCTCCTCGACCCGCTAGGCTGCTCCTGGATGGGGTCCGTATCCTCCTGGGTGGGATTAGGGTGCTCCTGGATGCTATAGGGAGCTCCTGGATGGGGTCCGGATGCTCCTGGACCCGCTAGGCTGCTCCTGGATGCTATAGGGAGCTCCTGGATCGCGTCCGGACGCTCCAGACGTCCTAGGGAGCTCCTCGATGCGTTCCGGATGCTCCTGGATGGGGTCCGGGTGCTCCTGGATGCTATAGGGAGCTCCTGGATTGGGTCCGGATGCTCCTGGACCCACTGGATGCTATAGGGAGCTCCTGGATCGCGTCCGGACGCTCCAGACGTTCTAGGGAGCTCCTCGATGCGTTCCGGATGCTCCTGGATGGGGTCCGGGTGCTCCTGGATCCTATAGGGAGCTCCTGGATTGGGTCCGGCTGCTCCTGGACCTGCTAGGCTGCTCCTGGATGGGGTCCGTATCCTCCTGGGAGGGATTAGGGTGCTCCTGGATGCTATAGGGAGCTCCTAGATGGGGTCCGGAGGCTCCTGGACCCGCTAGGCTGCTCCTAGATGGGGTCCGGGTGCTCCTGGATGCTATAGGGAGCTCCTGGATGGGTTCCGGATGCTCCTGGACCCGCTAGGCTGCTCCTGGATGGGGTCCGGATCCTCCTGGGTGGGATTTAGGGTGGGATTAGGGATGCTATAGGGAGCTCCTGGTTGGGGTCCGGATGCTCCTGGACCCGCTAAGCTGCTCCTGGATGCTATAGGGAGCTCCTGGATCGCGTCCGGACGCTCTAGACGTCCTAGGGAGCTCCTCGATGCGTTCCGGATGCTCCTGGACGGAGTCCGGGTGCTCCTGGATGCTATAGGGAGCTCCTGGATGGGGTCCGGGTGCTCCTGGATGCTATAGGGAGCTCCTGGATGGGGTCCGTGTGCTGCTGGACCCGCTAGGCTGCTCCTGGATGGGATTCGGGTGCTTCTGGATTCCCTAGGCTACTCCTGGATCGGGTCCGGATGCTCCAGGACGTCCTAGGGAGCTCCTGGATGGGGTCCGGATGCTCCGGTACGTGTTAGGCTGCTTCGGGCGCTCCTGGATGGGGTCGGGATGCTCCGGGTCAAGCTACGCTGCCCCTTCGTAGTGCCTGAATGCTGGTGGATGCGCAAACATTCTTTATAATAATGTTTCTCTGTTCTATGATGCGGTTTGGATAAGGTTTAAGCCAGTAGTCACTATTGGGCTTTTGCGTAAGGTATCATAACATCTAGCCGCGCTCGTGTCTAGATTACCCAGGACGCGGCTGGGTGAAGTTTAGGGGTCAGATGGTCAAATAATACTTTTAGCATTCGTGCCAAGCACTAAGAAAATTGGTGAATCATGGATAATTGATCCATCCCATCGTAAAGTCAATAAATTTCAGCAAATGTTTGAATTCCATAACCTAATTCCAATTCATTAACAATAAAAAAAACGAAATACTTACTTGTACTTACCTGTTTTCCGCTTTTCTCCTCAATTTGTATTTTTAAAAGGATTGGCGCAACCGTTTGCAGGGCATTGCAAATCTGGAATTCGCCCTAAGCTCTTCGAACAACCTAGCCCTTGTGCAATCACACTTGGACAGTCTTTTGCGAACGCTACTTTCCTCGGAGCGCCGCTTTGAGGTGGCCGAGCTAAAACGAGAGCTGCTGGTTAATCTTATCAGCCGCCTGCCTCTGGACAACTTAGAGGAGCGCACGCCACAGATACTGACGGGGCTGTGTCGCCAGGGCGACGCCGGAGCGAACCGGGTGTGCAAGGCGCTGATGCAGCGACTTCCGGCGGGGACCATTGTGGCAAAGCTGACTGCTCCCGACTTCCTGCACGCCAAGAGTTCAAAGGTAAGGGATCTGAATAACAAAACTAATAAACTCATGTTTTCAACAACTTACTTCCAGTTCCGGGACCACGCCCTACAAATATCCATCTTTGCTTTGATGACCTTTCCTGGCACCTGCTTTGACATCAACCTGCTGACGGCCCAGGCGGTGTACTCCCTGTTGAACCGCAAGCGACGGGTCCGCCAGTCGGCCCTGGAAGTGATTGCTGTTTTGGCGGATATATCCTCGATAAAGGAAGTCATAGGAATCGTCTCCAGCATGGCCGTCGGATTGGACCAAGGACCCCAGATGCTGGAGGCAGTGCGTATGCGCCTCTCCCGCCTGCAACTGCCCGTTGTAACGCAGGATAGCGCGGTGGTATTCGTCTTTAACCAGGCCGACCAGCCCGGAGGCAGACGGTCCGGGGCGGATGTGGACTGGATTGTCCAGGGCGAGGGCTCAGCCTCCCCGAACACCATCAATAGGCGTCGCATGCGCGCCGCCAGTCGTCAACGCGGTATTTTCCAAAAGGGCGCAGACGGTAAAGATTCGAAGGACACGTTTCGTAGGTGGGTGCAAAAGCATACAAATATAGGATGAAAAGATATAATTTGTATCAGAAAAAGAGAGAACAAATTTGTTTATAAAAATATTGAGTGTTTATAAAACACACGAATAAAAAGAAAATTATTTAATTTATTTATTATTGGTTTGCTCAATTGATTTATTTGTTTTATTATTTGGTTACTCAATGTAGGTTTTCATTTATATTTAAGTTTAAAGTAGAGATAAAAAATATACTTGCAGTTTTAGCCAAGTCAACGAAAGGCTCCATCGACACTCTTTCCACTCCCCCCCAGAAACTTTGGATGTTACCAGTCCTACAAATGTGAGCTTAAAACTTCGACCAAAGGCTACATAAACTTAATGGTTCTTTTTTTTCAGGACTTTTCTCAGAGATTAAGTTTTGATGCTAGGAATGCAAATGGTAATTTGTCTCTTAATAACTTCTTCTATTGTCTAACAAACCTACAATCTACTCCTCAATTAGAAGAAGGCACTGGCAACTACATGGATCGCCGCCTAGTGGCAAAGACATGTTCTGACACGTCCATGGAGGTGCGAAGCACGGACAGCACAACTACCACGTGCAGCAGTGGCAGTGCCGCTGTCAGTTTCTTGCATCTTACGACCCGCACAGGAGGTAAATATTCTGGACCCGGCTTCAGGTACGGTTACCCTTAGAGGATAACATTTTCAGTATTTAAAATCTATTCCCTACAATCCACAATAGATTCCCAGCGATGAATCAGCACACGGACTTTGTAAACAACTTTATGCGCAGCTACCCTGCGGAGGAGCCAAAGTACCCCACCATCAACTACTCCATCCCCAAGTCTCAGCAGCAGATACGCAGAAAACTGCACCAACAGAATTCATTCACCAAAACGGGACCTGTCGTTGCAGCTCAAGGTACTTTTTCGTCTCTTAAGTTTAGGCTTTTAAAAGGGTATCTATCATACTATTGGCAGGTGGGGAGTCGCACAGGCGGGAGCAGCGCCATTTCGCAATGGAAGGAAACTCACAGTCCCCGCTGGACACCACAAAATCAGTGTAAGTTCCTTCATATCTCAATTACGAAACCGGCATCAGCACCCATTCAGTATTAACCCCTGTCCTGCATGAGCGAGAATGGTAACCTAGATTTCAAACACCGTCCGGTCACCAAGTCCTGCTGTCGCCGGCACACGCACCCTGCACCTTGCCCCTGCTCCTTCCCTAACAAAGTGGCATGCCTAAGGGTGTCGCGTAACCTAACCCAAATAATTCAAATGCGCAGTGGGGCTCGCGCTGCTGAAATTAAGGGTGATGACGCTCCTAAAACTAGTTTAAGGTTCTTAGTTTTTAGTTCCATCTTAAGTTTGATTTTTTGTTTTTCTTTTTCAGTATTTCTTTAATAACCATCAAGTTTCTGACAAGAAGGACTGACTGTGATATTTCATTGAAACTAAGGAAAGGCCCCACAAAACTCACAAGAACACCTGTTTCTTTACCACTTTTCGCTCAATTCACAAGGCGAATACCTTAAACATTTTTTGGATCGATTCTATATCAATCTGCATTAAAATCTGAGAGACAAATATTTTTTAAATTTTTTGTCAATTTTTCTGATGGAACTCCTTTGAAAAATGGAGAAATACATGGAAGGACCCATATGGCCCACTCTGATGTCTATATCTTGGCCAATTTTGATGCGATTCACAAGGGGGATACCTTAAAAGATTTGTGGATCGATTCTCTATCAACCTGCATCAAAATCTGAGAGACTAATATTTTTTAGATTTTTTGTCAATTTTTCTGATGGAACTCCTTTGAAAAATGGGGAAATACATGGAAGGACCCATATGGCCCACTGTGATGTCTATATCTTGGCCAATTCTTGATTGATTCACAAGGGGAATATCTTAAAAGATTTGTGGATCGATTCTCTATCAACCTGCATCAAAATCTGAGAGACTAATATTTTTTAGATTTTTTGTCAATTTTTCTGATGGAACTCCTTTGAAAAATGGGGAAATACATGGAAGGACCCATATGGCCCACTGTGATGTCTATATCTTGGCCAATTCTTGATTGATTCACAAGGGGAATATCTTAAAAGATTTGTGGATCGATTCTCTATCAACCTGCATCAAAATCTGAGAGACTAATATTTTTTAGATTTTTTGTCAATTTTTCTGATGGAACTCCTTTGAAAAATGGAGAAATACGTGGAAGGACCCATATGGCCCACTCTGATGTCTATATCTTGGCCAATTTACATCCGGTTCACAAGGGGGATACCTTAAAAGATTTGTGGATCGATTCTCTATCAATCTGCATCAAAATCTGAGAGACAAATATTTTTTAAATTTTTTGTCAATTTTTCTGATGGAACTTCTTTGAAAAATGGAGAAATACATGGAAGGACCCATATGGCCCACTCTGATGTCTATATCTTGGCCAATTTACATCCGATTCACAAGGGGGATACCTTAAAAGATTTGTGGATCGATTCTCTATCAATCTGCATCAAAATCTGAGAGACAAATATTTTTTAGATTTTTTGTCAATTTTTTCTGATGCAACTCCTTTGAAAAATGGGGAAATGTGAGAGAGGGACCCATATGGCCCACTGTGATGTCTATATCTTGCCCAATTCTTGATCGATTCACAAGGAGAATATCTTAAAAGATTTGTGGATCGATTCTCTATCAATCTGCATCAAAATCTCAGAGAAAAATAATTTTGGAATCTTTTATGGAATTCTTTACATGAGATCGGATGTAAAACGTGGGGGTATTATATTTTTTTTTTATAGATTAGTTAATATAAATCAGATATTTAAAAAAAACCTTCCCAAACAATTTCAAAAATATGTACAAAGTTATAAGCTTTTAGTTCTGTGTAAACCACGCACCTCCACAAGGGGTTTTAAGGGCTTTGGACCCCAGTTTCGATTACGATGAACCTTCAAGTGACCACTGACGCTTCGGCTACTTTTATTTCAGCGACAAAAATCAATTTTCTTTAACATAGGCAAATACTGAGAAAAAGTGAAGGTGCTGGGCAATGGGGTGCTTGGGGTCCCAATAAAATTTAAGAGGCTCAGCTCTAATACTGCTAAAACGAAATAGATAATTTCGATAGGTTACTGCTTTAATGTGATATAATTATTATTGTTCTTGGGGAAAGCCATTAGTAAAGTAGGCTTTTTTATTAGACCTACTAGAGAATAATACTATAGTACTCAAGGGTGTTACAAGACCGCTTGAGAAAGCAGAAACTTGTTGAGACTTCGGGAGCTAAGTACCGAATGGGCCCGAAGATTCCTGACCAGGCCGAAAGGACTACCGTTCTGCTGGGGAGGGACCAACGGCTAGTTGGTCTGGCAATTCACATTTGGTTAGCTGGCTCGCGACCTTTTCCTTAGCCGGACTCTCTTTCGCCTTTTTGGGGGTGGGCTCCCTCCGTTTGTGAGTCCGTGTGATTACTTGGAAAACGCAATGTCCTGTATTTCGTTTGCAACTTTTGCTTGGTTGTGGATTCCCGGTATATATAGAAATTCCTTCGAAATGGCCGACCACTGGAAACAGTCTGCAAAGTCGTGTGCTTTGACAAAGTAGTCGCCCCGAGTATGAGCTCCGCTAAGTAGAAAATAGCCTGGATAAGACCTGGACTTAGCATTCGATTAATCCGTAATCGGGAAAATGCAAAATGCTTTCTCCTGTGGCGGCCAGCCTGTCAATATTCTGCGAAAAACTCGCACGCTCCTCCACTCGGTACGGGAGAGCATCTGTCAGAGGGCCGTGGAGGCCCATGCCACGCTGTGCGGCGGTTGTTGCACTGACGCGGCCCACAAGTGCAGAAAATCGATTCCCATTGATACCGACAGTGGGAAGGAGGACCCCGACCCCGACGATAAGACCACTATTGAAGTGTTTAGCCCTCTGCCAGACACTGAAAAAGATCATTTATTTCATGATGACCTGTGAGTTGCGGCCTTTTCAACTCTTCGTAACTGATTCCGTTTGTTTTCTATTCGCAGTAATCCACCTTCAAGGACTGCTCAGGCGGCGATGATAGTGACGGAAGTGGCTCCGGCTGACGGGTCTCCCCTTTCGGTCAAGTCAACCACCTACTCGCAAAAATCTACAGCCTCGGCGAAGTCCTGTGGAAGCCATGTCGACTCGTCTAGGTCCATCAGCAACCACGGTGAAGAGAAGCAAGAGATGCTCAGCTTGGATAGAAATCTCGGGGATGCGTTCGGGGAGCTGGTAGTGGACGACATTGAGGAGGTGGAGGTGGGCCCACCCGGCCAGGAAGAGTCTCTAAAGCGCCACGGAAGCGTAAACAGCCTCCACAGCAAGACGGAGAGCATCAAGACACAGCTGGAGGACACCACGCCACAGCTTTCAAGGGCCCAGTCGGTCAAGTCGCTACCAATTGAAGAGGACATCGAGGAGGGTAGCAACAGCTTTGTGGTAGTCGAGGAAGAGCAGCACGAGCTAAAGTCTTCGCCTACAGAGACCTCGTCACAGCACGAGTCGATGGCAGTCACCGGAGTCGCCCATTATGCTCCTAAGAGTGGTCCGTCGTCTCCCGATTTGGTGCGCCATCCGCGAAGCCTCTCCCTGGATTCGCTTTACGGAGCACGGCCCGGTTCAAAACAAGGATCCCTAGACACCAGCACCACGGACAACACTTCTCAGTCGGGCTCTCAGCTTGGAAACGTCATCCCCATAACCGGCTCTGCCCCGAAATCTGGATCCGGAAAGGCTCAGCACACTCCGTTAAAGCAAAAGTCTAAGACGTCGTGCTTCTTAAGAGGACAGCGCCGCGTGTCGCCCATAAAGCAGGCCATCAAGATGTCTCAGGCAGAGCTATTTCCGCAGAATATGGCGCGCTTCGACAAGCCTCGGGAGGCCCTGTTAAAGACGTTTGACCAGCTGGACTCCAACAATTGGGAGACGAATATCATCGGCCTAAGGAGCATGGTGCGCTTGATCCGATACCACGCCGACACCCTGGACCATCAGATGCACATGTCTTGCATACAGCTCACCCGTTCGGTACGCAACCTTCGCTCACAGGTTGCACGCGCCTCCTGCCAGGCCGCCGCAGAATTGTTCTCGCTTAAGTCCAGTAGTTTGCAGCAGGAATGCGATGACCTGGTCTGCGCCCTGCTCCATCGTACCGCTGACACAAACCGCTTCTTGCGCGCTGACGCAACGCGGGCTCTGGAGTCGATGGTGGACCACTTGCCACCCCCGAAGATCCTGAACATCCTAACCACAAAGGGGGCTCAGCATCAAAACGCTTTGGTGCGCACCACCACAGCCAAGCTTCTGTTCCGGCTGGTGGAGCGGTTGGGCAGCGAGCGAGTCTACGCAATGGGCCGGGAGAACCGCGACAAGTTCTTCCTGGTTGGCGCCAACCTGCTTCTCGAGGGCAGTCTCGAGACGCGCAGCTATGCCAAGTCTCTGTTTCGAGCGCTCTCCGAGCACCACAACTACCAGCGCCTGCTCTTAGAGATAATACCGCCGCGCACATACCGCAATGTGGAAAAGACGCTGCGAAGCATCCGCTAGGGGAAGACTAAAAGTGTGACCGGCACAGCTAGGTGGAAGGGCAAGCGCATCCCACTTATAGATAAATCAAGCTGATTTTGCAAACATACATCTCTATTTAGATTCTAAATGGCTAGAACCTCTACCTTAAGATTAATAAAAGCAATGTTAAATCCCATCGACTAGTTTCTTCGATGATGGTTGTGTCGCTGATCCGATCGTCGATTGCCTCCATGTATGTGCTGGTTTTGGTAGTGCTGATTGACGTGGTTTTTCGGTCGATTGCGCTCCATCACCAAGCTGTCGCTGTGGCGCCGTTGGTCGCCGTTTTGGCCGCCCGGGTTGCGGTCATACGGCTTCGCACCATGCAGCCCGTATCGTGCAGGTTCGGGAGGCGAAGGCTTGCTGGGCGGCTCCTGCATGGGATTGCCCTGACGTCCCTGGGAATAGTTTGGTTGCTGCCTGGCTTTGTCTGCTCCCTGGGGTTTGATGGTGATCTTTTTCTGGAAGAGTTCCAGGCCTTGGTATAGGTCGAGGGCAAACGGCACCGCGGACAAGTGCTGGTACGTGACAAAGCCAAAGTTCCGCGGTCGCCCCATCTTGTCGGTGGGTATGCGCACTCCCTCGATGGGGCCGGCTTGCAGGAAAACTTCGTATAATATCTCCTCCGTCACGCGCTCATCCAGGTTGCCACAGAATAGGGTTCGCTGCTGCTCCTCGTCGTCGTCGTCGTCCTCCAGTTCCTCTACAGGCTGTGGGAAGACGTTGAAGGGCATCGGTACTCCGAATCTGTTTCCGTTCATATTCGTTCCCGAGAAGGGATTCGGGTAGGTGGACATCATTAGATGCATGCCAGTCTGAGCATTATACATTTGTTGAAATACTTCCTGCATCGGTCGCTTTCTAAAAATCGCTTTGTTTTGATTTTTCAGCAGCTAGAGGGTTGCACTGAATGCTAGAGATGGGACAGTGTCAATCCTAGTTCCAGTTCTAGTGTTAAAAATAGAACTGGTTCAAGTTACGAACTAGTTCCCAAGTGAGGGGAGTATGGACATTTTATCGCGTTGAGGTGAACACGATTTTTTGAATTATTTTAGTTTACAAAAAAAAATTACCTTTGCTTTAGGATTGAAGTTTGAAGTTTTTGAATTTGAATACTAAGGAGAGCGGTGTCACAGATCCTCCACTGCGCTGAATGGAATTGGTTCCCAAGGGCTCTGCCAAAGTTAAATTAGACAAGATCGAGCTCGGTGCATAACGCAGTGATAAAAAAAAGACATTTTAATTAGGCGTCTCGTCGGCAGATGTTTCGCTTCCATTGTTGTCGGTGCGCCGCTCCTCCCCGTCTTGTAGAACGAGCTTTGCACAATTCATCTCACATCGCACATCGGTGATATGAATCAAAAACCTTCTATTTATTTAGTCAGAGGTCTTTGGGGGCGGAGGGATCCCTCCTGGTGCCAGTCTATATGCTCGACACAGAAGCACCCTTTGAAACAACAAGGCATAGTATAGTTCAACAACACATCCATATCTATATTACTGATCTAAGAAAGATAACATAAAATGTTCCAAACAAAATCCTTAAGATATTTGGAATGTTTTAAGCCCGAGTCTCGCCATAATTTAAAGATGTTTAACCAAATGACGGAGCAAAAATGCTTTTGAAGACAGCATCAAGAGTAAACATAGTTTTTCGGATGCATATTTCATGGCAGCCAGCCCCCAGGTGTACCCTCTCTGGGTACAATGAACTGAGTATCGTCGAACGCATGTTATCAACGCCACTTGAGCCAGAAATTCGCGTTCCGTCGGCTGTCGCTCTCAACGCGGAAAACAGCAATAACTATACTACATTATCACAGGGCGCTGTAGTGGATTTAATTCATGTCGGTAGAGAAGGTAGAAAAGCACTCGGCGGATCCATTCAGTCGCCAATTGGAAGCGTTGCCGAACAACAGCCAGCCTGTCGCCTGATGGAGAATGTTCCGAAAATCACAGACCTTTCGAAGGTGATTGAGCCCCACTTACCCTCCGGGTCCACCTTGGAGTCGTACAGTAGTCGCTACCTGACCAAGCCTGGGGAGAACTATGGCAGCATCATGCTGGCTGTGGAGGCCAAGATCCGTGACGGAAACGGCTCTGTCAAGGATCTGCCGCTGATCGCCAAGCTTCCGCCCTTGACCAACGACCTGTACTGGCAAATCTTCCAACCGGAGCGCACCTGTATTACGGAAAACGCCGTCTATAAGTTCCTTTCGCCGGAACTAATCAAGCTGCAGCTGCAGGCAGGAATCCTTCCCAGCAAGGTTTTCGACGGGTTTCCGCAGTATTATGGCTCTCGCATCTCTCTGGATCCCGGGGCCAGTAAAGTGGACCGTGACGCGGTACTGGTGCAAGAGAACGCCACAGCCCGAGGCTACCAGCCAGGAAACCGGCACAAGGCATACGACCTGGCCCACACCGTGCTCATCCTGCACTACTTGGCCCGATATCACGCGCTGCCTCTCGCCCTGCGCCTGAAAAAGCCTCAGGTGTACGACGAGTTGGTGCGTCCTTACTTCCTTAAGTTCGATATGAACTCCAACATAGCGCCCGCCGAGCAGGAGATGATGGACAACGAGATCCTCAAGGACATCCAGGTTGTGGCCACCGAGGACAACGATGTGGCGCGAGTGAAGGAATTGCTAGGTCTATACGGCGACTTCCAGGCCAGCAAGGAGGAAGAGGATGGACCCTTCACCTCACTCGTGCACGGGGATCTCTGGATCAACAACTTGATGTTGAAATACGGTAAGCTCTGCGGCTCTCCAATCAGTTTCGAGGCACTTCAGAATATTCTCTTTCAGACGAAGAGGGCACCCCGATCGGGGTAAAAATCGTCGATTTCCAGATTGCACAACACGGTTCCCTGGTGCACGATATCATCTTCCTGCTGTTCTCAAGTGTGGACGTCAAGGTTTTGGAGGAAAACTACTACAATTTTCTTGCTATCTACTATAATGCCTTCATTCAAACTCTTAAGGACGTAAATGTGGATACCAGTGGCTACAATTACGAGGCGTAAGAAACAACATTTTTTTTTGTACATTTTCATAATTTTTATGTTATATTTCACTTTTTCAGATTCCTGGCCGAGGTCCAGCGGGTGGCTCATTTACAGCTGCCCCATGCCATCTTTATGATGAAGGTTATCCTGGCCGACAGCAGCACTATCCCCGACGACTTCAAGGATGTGGATTTTTCAGTTCTGTCAAAGAACTCCGGTCTAAAAACTATTCTTGCACACTATGAGGCAATTTTGCGGCTCGCAAAGAAATTTAAACTATTCTATTAGTCGATTCCCCTCACGATTCCAAATACAAACTTGCCAATCTCTTTCCCACAATCGAAGTGTTATCAGTGGCTATAAAATTACGAGGAACTTTTTCTTTACACTAAAATAAAAAACAACTAAAACAGAAATAAAAATTGTCTTTGATTGTCGAACTGTCGCGGGGTTATTTGCAAAAACTTTTATAAGCACACGTCGGACTTCATTTTAGTTTCCAAAATTGATAACAGATTATCAAACTTATATTTTTCGATGTGTACTGATTATGCCAGACTATCCGCTGCCAGATTGTCGCCTCATTTGTGAAAAACAAAACATTCGCTCCCGCAAACGTAGCAACATGGAGGAGATCTTGAAAGAATTGCCCGAGATTACAAATTTTAGGCAGGTGGTCGAGCCGCACCTCTCCGTGGCCATTCTTCTTAGTTACCGGATGAGCAGCCTTACCCAGCCGGGCGAAAACTACGGTAGTGTTCTATTGGCCATCGACGCCCAGCTCCAACTTCCGGATGGATCCCTGCTTGAGAAGCAGCTGGTGGCCAAGGTACCCCCCAGGGACCCCAAGTTCTGGCTGTTCTTCCAGCCCGAACGCACCTGCCTCACAGAGAACGCAGTCTATCAGGTGCTGGCCCCGGCATTAGCGACTCTGCAGCTTGAGGCAGGCATCCCGGAGGAGAGCCACTTTGCGGGATTTCCTCGGTACTACGGCTCTCGGATATCCTTGGATCTGTCATCGCCCAAAGTGGATGCAAATGCCGTGTTGGTTCTGGAGAATCTACGCAGCAGTGACTTCGTTCCAGGCCAGAGGCTTCGGCCATTTGACATGAACCACACCCTGATGGCACTTAAGTACCTAGCCGAGTTCCATGCCCTTCCCGTGGCTCTGAGACAGCTGAAACCCGGTGTGTTCCAGGAGCAGATTATCCCTTTCTTCCAAAAATTTGACTGGCATGCGGCGGCGCCTGAGTGGAAGGCCGTCATGAAGGCGGAGACCCTGGAGGACATTCGTCGAGCCACCAACAACAATCCGGTTCTGGTGGCCAGGGTAAAGGAATTGTCGGACATGTTCTTCCAGTTTTTAGCCTCGCCACCCGACAAGCCCGATGGACTTTTTACAAGCATTATCCACTGCGATTACTGGATTAACAATCTGATGTTTAAGTACGGTCAGTATGATAGTATTTAAGATCAGAATAACTAAAAACGTAGACTCATGATAATTTTTATAATGCGTATATACTATATGATCTCTCTGGAGCACAATGGACGCTTTTAGTTGGTGGTGATAACCAATCTGATATACCAAAGTGACTATTAATTGTATTTTGGCTATTTCGCAATTTTCAGACGCCTCCGATAAGCCTTCACAGTTGAAAATAGTCGACTTTCAGACGGCTCAGTATGACTCCGTGGGGCATGACATAATCTCGTTCCTGTTATCGAGCGTTGATACGGCCATCGTAGAGATACACTTCGAACACATGTTGGAGATCTACTACGAGGAGTTCCTAGCCTGTCTGCGTCGTGTAGGAGCCAACTTATCGGGCTACAGCTACTCGGAGTAAGATAAGATACGAGTTCGCCAACGGTGCAGATATGCTAATAGAGGGTGATCGTTCCGCAGGTTCCGCGCAGAGGTGAAGCGGGTGGCCTATCTTCAGGTGCCCCATGCCATTTTCATGACTCGATTTATCCTGGCGGAGACTGCCAGCGAGAAGGAGCTCTCCGACGTGCTGAGAAACCCCGGGTCGGAGCGTATTTCTCGCAAACTGAGTCAAATACTCAGCTTGGCTCAAAAGTTTGACATTTTGTACTAAATAATAAACCTAATAAACCGGATCGATTCTAGATTCAATTTCCAAACTCTAATTGACTAATGACGGCCAATTTGTTGGGAGGCTAATTGCCTTATTGCTTTGAAGTTTTTTATCCAATCGATTTTCAGTCGATGAGGAAAACATGCGCTATACCTGGGTAACGCTAGGGTCCATCACAGCTTGGCTGATGCTGATTCTCCAGCAACCCGACGGGATGGAGAGCAAGGAGGTACGTGGTCTGTGAAATCCCTGTAAAGTATTAACTCCATTCCGGTTCAGAGCTGCTACTACATAACCTTCAACTATGCCAACTGGACTGATGACCGCCCCCGATTCATCGTTAACATGACTTTCTCGAACCAGTCGGGCATCGGGTCCGTGACCACGATCAACGAGGAGATAGCCTCGCCTATTTCGCGACTCCTGATTTTACAGCACTCTTCCCGGGAGAAGCCCCGTACCATCTACAACGCCTCCACTCGGCTGTGCGACCTGCAGGGCCTTTTCAACTCTGTGCCGCTTTTCAAGCCGGTAAAGGACAACATGCTGAAGCAAAGCAACTACACCATGAGCTGCCCGCTGACCAAGGGCACCTATGCCATGTACAACATGCGAGTCAGTCCCAAGAACCCGCTCCTGAGCCTGCTTTACCAGCCAAAGCACACATTTTCGGTGAAGGGCGGCTTATACGAGGAGTTGCCTCGGGGAAGAGTGAAGCCCCTGTCCACGTATTTCATGACTGGCAAGGTGATCAAGAGGTCCTGTGGGGACCAATGATTGAGCAGAAATAAATCATAGCAGAACAGAGCAAAGCAAATAAAAGCATTTTCCTAACGAGCCTGTAAATATGCCACAGAATTATTGTGGCGACAGCAAAATTATGCCACGCACTTTCTTTCTTTCACTCTTAAAGTAAATTACATATGGAGCCAAGTCAAAAGTTGTTTCGGGCTGTGTTTTGTGGCTGTTCTCCCTTCACTTTCCCGAAATTCCGAAACTAATTACAATTATCAATAGAGCTTCTAGGTCTTCCCAAACAATTTTGGAATGACGGGTAACCATATCCCTTCTACCACATTTCTGGAATTGGGGAATTCTGCGTGTAAACGAACTTTAATATTTAAACAAAGGAACTCAGAATGAGCCAAGTATCTGAGGATATAATCATTTGAGGCACGAGCAAAAAAATAACGCCATGGGACAGGACAGTCAACCCTGGTATCTTTAAGCCTCTGTAAACAAATTCCAATGAAAACAATACAAACTTATCGGAAAACCCTTATCACAAAACGGATGAGTCTTCGCCCTTTTTGTTTGGTGAACCCAGCCATCTGGATTTATTTTTAATCGCACTTTTGGCATTAGTTGGGAGCACTTGACAGATAGTAAGAAAGAATTCAATTAATAATAATTACAAATTAAAATAATGCCTTGGCCGATTGTGCGTCCGTCATCATCCGGCTGGCTAGATGCGGAATCACAGCCAGAGGAGTGAACTTTGCTTGGTTCGATGCGCCAATCAGCAGAAGAACGGACCGGAGATCACTTGATGGGCGCGTGTGGGCCGATGACGCAAATATTGCGACTCGTGCTGGGGTAGACAGAGAAAGTATATAGCCAATGGACCTCTGCGCTATAAATTAGGGGCGAAAGAACGACGACACATCCAGGGTAATTAAGGGGGAGAACAAAGTATACCTACATTCATTGAGAGGCTATCACTCTCTCATTAAGGGGTTTCAATTATTTCCCAATCCCTTCTTCAGATAGCATTTAAAAACAATACTTGAAGGGTATTCTATATTTTATACACACAATACCGCCATCACGGTCGTATGATTCAGTTGGCGGTTCCAGAAAACTATACTCTATAGACGGGGTTCTACGGTTTTAAATATAGCCTCCTGTCACGGCCAAAACATTGGCGATGGCGTGAGCATTATTAAATTAGATAAATAGGCCAGATAAAACCTCGGCTGTCTGGGCAGACGAAAGCCGAAAGGCAGTGCAATAGAGCACGCGCCAAAAAATCGCAGCCAGTAAACCCCTTCTTCGTATCGTCAAAAGCCACTTATCTTGGACTCAAGTCCTTGGGCGGTACGTGACGGTGCCGATTTCAGCCTGAGCTTTTATCACCCGTATTGCCGGCCATATATTCTCGATCGGGCAGGGGCCCCACTATAAGAAACACTATTAAGTGTAATCTCGACAAGCTCTTAAACAAATAAAAATAAACAATGCCCCCAGCAACGATGCCACTACACCTGCAGGTACACCAAGGAACAGGTTTCAGCCCCCGGCTGGCTCTGTTTTGCCCGATTTTTATGGGCGTCTGTGACGTTATCGCTGTAATTCCGAAACGGGGTTATCAGTTCTGAGTAGTTTGTTCACCCTTTGCCCCGCTAGTGGTCAAGGGCGAGCGGGTTTCTCGCCCTAGTTTCGATTCGCGATCGATCGCAAGGGGGAGGTGTCAGTCTTTTGCACTTCTCAGGCGCCCACTGTGGGTGGGAATTCTGGCCATCACGCTCTGCGGCCGTGGCCGTGGGGCTTTGTTCTTCGGGAATATTTATATTTATTTGTTTAAACATTCTTGTGGGGGCAGAAGGTAGGAAGTGTGTAGTTGTGGAATAATTTCTTGGCACGACCCGATGATTACATCAATTAAATTTCAAAATTAATTCCTATTCCGCTACACAGGCACTATGATGTATGGCCCCCCGAGTGATAAGGCGACCCATCTATTCCGCTGACCGAGTTATATGCCACACCAGACCGCCGAAGAAGATAATGGCCAGGCATTTGGCGGCGCAAGGCCACACTCTGGGCTAATCAGCCGGCTCGGACTTTAAACGCAGCTCGCGAAAGCTGTTTTCATAAACGTTTGGCATATCGTAGGTGTCAGAATGGCACCTGCTAGATTGTAGCAGGATATACTGAAGTTTGACAGCAGTATGGTTTCAGCAAGTACTCTCTAGACTTTGGAATTAATAGCTCAAAGGTGGGGCAGAAAATGGTGCTTATAAATACTTTAAAGTTCTTTTGTATGCATTTATGCGTTGGGATCGCTATGCTGAGTACCCTCTTATCATTATTAGCCTGATATTGATAAGATTGTTGTGGTTTTCGCTGGAAAACCTTTCTTTATCACTGCCGAAGCACTGCCTGAAGCAGTGTAGCCGAAAACATTCCTGTACTATCAATATCACATTATCCATTATGCAAATCGTCTGCTTTAGGCAGCATAACTGGATCTCTACTGCATTGTAAGATGGTGACATCTCCGAACCCGTTCCATGCATACCAATGAACCTGCTTTAATTCATTAATGATCTGGTCTGCGGAACTCGGCGTTCTGTGGCGTCTTGATTTCGGTTGTTTATGTGCTTTTAAATAATTTCGTCTACTCTGCGACCTCCTATCATCTACTATGCTGCAATGGCAAACGGGTATCGGTATGTTTTGGGGTATCGGCGGAGGAATGTGCCCCCTTGTAGACCCCATCGTGGGAGCGATATCTGTCCCCTAATCCCTGCCGATTACTACATTATCTGTTTGTGTCCCATCGCCTTATCATTAGCAAACTTGCGACCCCATTGCACTACACTGTACGCCTCGTAATCCGTAATCAGCAAGCAAGCAAGCCAACCGCACCTCTGAATGTCAACAAATGCACACACTCGTGGGTAACTAGGTGCCCCTCAGGTGCGGACTGTCGGGGATCGCCTCTTGAGCGATGCATATGTATGATTGGAAAGGGTTGCCTTCTTCCTGCTTTATCATATCCATCAGGTGTAGCAGTATATCTCTCCCTCAGCCTACATATAGACCGGTGTAAAACATATATATAAATATATTTATGCTATAAATATATATTCCCATCTCGGACATCTCGGAGGCACGCATTAATCTTTGGAAACTTTCAGTGTCAGTCCCGGCGAGGCTGGGGGGAAAACTTTCCATTAAAAACAAGGCCTTGGATCACCGCAGATGTCACACTTATTTACAAACAAGCTGTTCTGTTCTACATTTTAAAATTCTGCTGCTTTTCACAACAATTGCAGCGAAACGCTTCGGAAAGCTCGCCAACGCCAACAGCCAACAGCCAACAGCCACAGCAACAGCAGATAGCAAATAATTAGAATTTAGTAATGTGTTTGTTTACAACTTTGTTTTGTGCTTTACTCGAAATTTGTTTATTTGAATCGCATTGGAATTCTTAATTTTCATGGTGCTTTTACTAAACGTCATAGACATACATAATGTTATATGTGTGCTTATATAATAGCTTTAAAATGGTAGCAAACACTGAGATGCGATGCGACAAGTCTGACGTGTCTTACATTTAAATATTCTTTGTAATAATGTGTAACAAAATTTCTACGCAACAACGATATTCCGTCTGGGGATATGAATATTAATATGGATTTCGATTTCGATTTCGATTTTGTTCAGCTTTTCAATTTGAATCCCGGTCGGGCAATTAACAAGTGAGGTTAACGATATTGACCAATCGGTAATGTTGGTTACAAGTTATTTGTTATTTATTATTTAGATTAAAGCAACGATAAGGTAAACATACTTAATAAAATATTAATGGCAGAATTTTCTCAGTTTCAGGTGCTCTGCAACGCCCGCCCACCCACTCCTAAAATCTCTAAATGCTAATGCACGCTACTCCTGCATGCTCGTGCTCCTGCTCCTGCTCCTGTTTCTGTTTCTGTTCCTGTCTTTTTGTATTTTTGTATTTTTGGACGGCAAACTTCATTTGCCTTGCTGTCTAATTAAATCGAAAAGTAGCCGAACGGTACTCTATATACATTGGATGCCACCGGGACCTCCTTCAAACCTACTCGTTCAGGAGGCAGGTGCGGACGAGGGCGCCGCACACGGCGTAGGGATCGCAGTTGGAACTGGGTCTCCGGTCCTCAAAGTATCCCTTGCCAGCGGTGGCAACACCTCGCGGCACTCGCACACTTACGGCCCGGTTGGCCACGCCCCACGAGAACTTGTCGATGCTGGAGGTTTCCAGACGACCCACCAAGCGGCGCTCATTGTCCTTGCCCTCCTTGGGGTCGTAGGCCTTGATGTGGCGCTGGTGCTGCTTGCTTAGCTTTTCGATGGCCGCCTCGATGGCCTTAATGCCGCCATCGGCGCGCATTGCCTTGGTGGAGAAGTTGGTGTGGGCACCGGCTCCGTTCCACTGTCCCTCCATAGGCTTGGGGTCGAAGGTCACCACCACTCCATACTCCTCGGCGATGCGCTGCAGGATGTAGCGGGACACCCAGAGGTCATCACTGGCCTTCAGTCCATTGCTGGGGCCCACTTGGTACTCCCACTGAGCGGGCATCACCTCGGCGTTGGTGCCGGCGAAATCGATGCCGGCGTAGAGGCAGGCCACGGCGTGGGCCTCGACGAGATCGCGAGCGTAGACACGGTCGGCTCCCACGCCGCAGTAGTACGGACCCTGGGGCGCTGGGAAACCATTCTCCGGCCAGCCGAAGGGTCGTCCGTCCACGTCCAGAAGGGTGTACTCCTGTTCGATGCCGAACCAGGGCTCCTGGTCCCCGATTTTGTCGACTGCCGCCTGGAAGGAGGCGCGCTTGTTGGAGGCCGTGGGCTGACCGTCAGCGTTGTAGGTGTCGCACAGGACGATCACGTCGTTCTTTCCTGGCTTGAAAGGATCGCGGTAGATTGCGCGCGGCTTCAGAGTGGTGTCGGAGTTCTCGCCATGGGCCTGGTAGGTGGAGCTACCGTCATACTGCCAGTCGGGCAGGTCCTCCACTGCACTGGGCACTTTGTCCAGGACGCGGTCCTTCAGGCGGATGTTCTCTCCGGTACCGTCAATCCATAGGTAGGTGGCCTGCACCCTGTTGGCTGGCGTCTCCAGGTTGCGGTAGCGCTGCAGGATGCTCTTGTCCAGTGCCGTGTTGGGGGAGTTGGCCAGGAACTGAGTGCGGGCCGTGTTGGAGGTGCGTAGCAGACGCAGCTGCTGAGTGGCAGGAGCCACAAGCTCCTTTTTCAGAAAGAGTCCGGCTACACGAAAAGCCATGTTGATCCTCCTTGGATAGGCAAAAGGCAAAGGACAAAAGGACGCTGTTAGTTCT
Source organism: Drosophila vallismaia (assembly GCA_035047325.1). Taxonomy (NCBI): domain Eukaryota; kingdom Metazoa; phylum Arthropoda; class Insecta; order Diptera; family Drosophilidae; genus Drosophila; species Drosophila vallismaia. The sequence goes on from JAWNPU010000094.1 coordinate 743,976, forward strand.
GTATCAAGGATGAGGAGTTTGTGCGCAGCCACTCGAGGTGCGAGATTGAATGAGATGCGTCGCACGTATTTTTATGTAATTATTTTGTGGTGCGCGCACAAACTTTTCCTGCCACTGTTTGTTTTATTTTATTTCTATTTTCGGTGAGTGGGTGAGTTTCCAGTCCAGGCTTCCAACTTACTGTGCTCTGCTCGTTTGTCCAGTCTACAGTTATGCGATTTGTTGCTGGCCGTTCAGGTCTTGGATTTTGCGATTTTTTGGGATATGCAATTGCGGGACTTGCTGACTTGTCTTATTCAGAGGCTGCGCCGACTGATGAGGACACCCGACCAATACGAAGTTTGGAAGGCTTGTGAGCACCGACTGCGACAACATTCACTTTTTTTCGTTTCGTTTCGTTTCTGTTCAGTTCAGTTCAGTTTAGTTCGATTCGATTCGGCCGCCTCGGGTTTTTCTTTATCACGTTTGCAGTGGCTGCGACGACCAACGCCGACGCAGGCAGAGACAGAAACAAAACAGAGGCAGAGATAGCTGCGGTGGCGGTGGCGGTGGCGGTGGCGCTGCCAGGGGAGCCTCCCAACGAGCTCCAACGAGGATGAGGAAGAGACCTACTCAGACACGGGGAACCAAAGCGATATGAAACAGGCCTCCGCACAGTGGAATGCCTCTCAACGCAGAGAGGCGCCAGTCCGAGCGTAATAATTCAAGGCTAGAAGATTAGGGGCTTTCTTCTGTTACTTTGGCACATGTAATCATTGATGCGACACGGTCTGTAATGCACTGAGCGAAAGCCAGAGTTGATTCAATAATGTTGTTCATTGCGTGGGAGGCTACTGTAGGAGTATTATTTGAGGCACTGTTTTGAAGATATCTCTCCTCTTGCCACGACTCTCTATCGGTTTCGCTCGACGACTGTTCCATAGAAGTTCCACGTTCCCCATATTACAACAGTACAACATTACAACATAAACAACGCCACAGCTGCAGTGGCAGGAGAGAGACAGCGCAACAGTTACGACGCATGACGAGACGCCACCACCACCTCCCAGCTCTCTTGGATACTCTGCCTTGGATACCTACAGCACCCTCGTCCATTAGGGGGATGCAAAAAATAATGGCAATGTGGCGGCTCGTATCAGCTGGTGTTGTTATTTTTTCAGTGCTGAAGCCTAGCAAAGGGCTAACCACTATCCAATAAAAGGGAACTCAATTAATCTACTGCTCCAAGCCCCAATACCAGAAAAAGATTGCATACTTTTTGGCTTTAAGTCTGTAGAGAAGATATTTACACAGAGAAAAGTGCCAGCACCGATTCTACACATAAAGAAACATTGCAAAGTTTCACTAAAGATTCAATCTTTATTCTACTTTGCTTTTGGTCAGCTGCGGCCTAGCCGAGTGGCGGGAAAACAAGCTTTTTGTTTTGGCCCGGCTGACATAACTTTGGCAGAGCTTCAGGTTGCCATAACCGAACCAAAACAAAGCGGCATTGGCGGAAAACCCGCCAACAATCGGTGGGTCTGTCTATCTGTGTGTATCTTGTGGCAAGTGTTTGGGGTGTGCAACGCTGCAGCGCTGGCTTACTACGCTTTTCCAGTTGTGTGGCATCGTTTCCAGTGGATGGCCGGCTTCAGTTTTCTTTCGCAAGGCGCCTCGACATCGTCGCTTTTGTACTTTCGGCCCTGTTGGAGCATGGACAAGACCACAGTAACTCACAGCAACTCGGGTTTTATTGTTTTCCGACCTAACAACCGACCAACCGTCCAACCGACCAACCGACCGACCGGACCCATTGACATTACGACTGTCGCTTGGCCTTTTCGCCATTTGCCACTTTTCCTGAGCTTGTGAAGGCCACTTGTTGCTGGTTACATCAAAGCCCCCAGCCCGAACCAACCCACTCCAGTATGGACAAGTACAGTTGGCGGCAGTTTTTGGAAAACAATAACCTGTGAGTACCCCGACTGAGCAAAACTGACCAAAACTGACCCAAAGTGCACTGCTATAAATTCGTACACGGGCATTGATGGGGAATGAAATCATTCGGTGGCAGCCGCAACAAGTGACAGAATTGCAACCGGTTTGGCCCTTGCCAACCCCGACAATTGTTGACATCTTCGTGATTTGAATATCATTGAGATGGTGGGAAAGCTATAGCATTTTTTTCCACCTTGAGTCATCGGATATCCATAGATTTTGCATACATGGAAAAATTAAATCGAAGTTTCGTTTCCATCGCATTTTCCATTGGGAAGTTGGCGAATCAATAAACCGGTTTAACTTTGCTTAGTTTTGCAACGGTCTCGTTTACACTCCAAGTGCAATTTTGTAGGCCCAGAGCAACTCGAGCTAGTAAGCTTTTGCTTCTGGCTGCATTTTCAGTTCGCCTTATTTTTGATTACATTGCAGTTAACACGAGCTAATTTATAGCCCGAGAACTGGGTTTTCGGTGCCAAATTGTAAGGACCTCCTACGCCCCAGCAACAGCAAACAAGGCGCTAAAAATGACCTCATGCCACATTAAATTTAGGGAGTTGTCCCACAAGTTGGCCATTAGAAGCGAGTCTCTTTGAAGGACTGACAAGGCCAACAAAAGCCACAAATAAGTTTGCTATAACAACACTTTTTTATCGAACCCCACCACGGTAATGCTATGAAGCATACCATATATAGAGTGGGAGTCCAATTATTACCTTTACTGCTGCATACCTAGGGGTAGCAAAGTACAACCGGGTTTATCAACTGGAATGGAAACTCCTATCAGCCGTAGATTGGAACTGATAGATAACCCGAGCAAGAATGAATGAGTCATTGGCTCCAAACGAGTAATTCGACTCGCAAAGGGTCACTATTAGGGCCTGTCGGACACCTCTTGGCTGAAAAGTCAGGGTTAGGGTTTCCTTAATCGCAGTGTGCAAATCGAACTATATATTATCAGCAGCTGATAGGATTATCGCAAGACTCTGCTATAAACATGTCAAGTACTTGTACTTGTTTTGTTCCCATATATAGGAAGTAGTTGCTAAATTACCCAGATTTGCCTGATATTAACCCATGATTAAAGCTTTTTTCCCCCAGTGATGTGCGACTGAGATTCTTCCGAAGAGTTAAGAGAGCTCCACAGAACCTGCTCTGTGGAGCAGCTCGCTGCCTCTTTTGCCCAGTCGGTTAGCTCTCGCTAGAATCCGAGCCAGAACTGGCGGTGTACGAGTGTGTGACGGCGCTCTCCGCCAGCGGCGACCGCATTAACTTTGGGCTTTGTTCCGCTGCTGACACGGCTACCCAGTTCAGTTGCGATCGCGACGCGAGCGAGTCAAGTCATTAAATTCGGGAAACTCGACAAACGTTTTCGAGCAGACGGGTGGAAAATTTCTCTCATCGAACCACACGGCGGCGGTGGTGGTTGAAACGAGAACGGGAACGGGAACGGGAACGGGAACGCGAAAGGGAAAGGGGCAGCTTGGGTCACAAAAGTAACCCGCTGCAGTGCCAAACTTAACGAATACACAAACAGACACTCCAGAAAGTGGTTGCATTTCGTTTTTCCACAAACGATTGACCGAACGGTTGACAAGATGACTAAGAACGATAATGCTAATCTATTGAACGACAACAGGCTGGGCACCGTTGGCGGAGCGGGACAACCGAAGGCCCAGATAGTGCCCGCCCAGCCCAAGACGCTCCAACACCTCCCCAAGCGCCCGGCGGTGGACCTGGCGTTCCACAACCTCACCTATCGCGTCAAGGAAGGAAATCGTAGCAGTAAGTACATAGTTTACGTATGAATGGGGAACGTGAACTGCACGCTCCTGCCTCCTCCAATATATTTAATTTCACCTCGCACCTTTCACCTTTTAGCTTTTAGCTTTCAGTGTTCAGTGTTCAGTGTTCAGTGTTCAATTTTTTAGCTCTCAGAAATTGAATTCTCTTTGTTTTTGCGATTACCGACTGTGTTGAGGCGCTTCCCCACTCATTATGCGCCATTGTGAGGCATAGCTCCATCTCCGGAGCTATTACGCACTGCCTGCCTCTGCCCCTGGCTTGACTTGTGCCTTAGCGGGTTTTACTTGTTTGCTTTAGCTGCGCTCCGCGTCGTACTGGTTTCTGGTTTCTTTGTTCTTCTAGTCGAGCAGTATCGGCAGCGGCGTTGCCACACTTTCGAGGGGGAGGACTTTGGATGGAGGCGCTGAGTAAGCCGGGACCTAGACTTACACGAGCTTCCCGCTGGCGGCCAAAGTTCAGTGGGTTCCAGCGATAAGCTATCACAGCCACCCCCTCAGCCAGCGGTTCAGGCAACAAGTTGAATCGAGCGATGCTTACATCAGGAATGCCAACCCAACCATCCCATGTACACGCACTTCTCTTGGTATATGCGAGAGTGTCTGTTCCTATGTATCCACGCTCTTGATGGGACATGTGCGGAGCTGGAGGGGATCCGGCGCCGTTAATGAGCAAAACATTCTAATGCCAGCGATTGTTGGTGCTCGAGTGCTGCCGAGTGTTTGCTGCTTGTGAGTTGTGGTTTTTGGGTTGCGAGCTGTGGGTTGTGGGTCGCGGCTGTGGCATGGGTTCTTTTTGTTAGCAGAGCGATTAGGGCTAAGACACAACCAGACAGCTAGTAGGGCCAACTCCCCCTGCGGACACCCCAATTAGCGGCCGATCGAGGCCATTTTGAATCGGAATTCGCTGTGATGGGCGATACCAAAATCTGGTACTCGTGCTAGCACAGCTGCTTTGTTCTCATCCGTCAATCAATAAAAGCTCCACAACAGATATACGGACACGTATAGATAAATACAAATGTACGCACTGACTCGACTGAACTTGTGGCTGAAAGGAAGCAAGGACAACCACTGCGACGACGGGTCGACGCATCCCGTTACAGCCGGTCCGGTTCTCGACCAAGTGCAAGTGTAATTGGAGGCGACAGCGCCTGAACTTTGCTCGGCCACTAACTAACTGCGCGAGAGATTCAAAGGTCGCATATCTCAATCTTAATTGAGTCAGAATATGGGATTGCTACTCGCACTTTGTATCCAGTATGCCCAGTATGTATACCTCCTCTGCGGCAAAAGGCAGATGGGCCGCTGTTGGCACGCCGTCTCCAGAGACGTGCTAAGTTTCTCGGCCAATATACACAATGTACAAAATAATAAAGTGCTTTGCGCTGGCTTCGGCATGCTAACTATGCCATTTGCGATTTCTGTTTTTGCGGTAAGCAATTGGCCAAAATACAATTCTCAGATGCTTGTTGGCCTCGCCTTGGGACTGCTGCACTTGCCTGGCCCATTATGTTTTAGCAAGTTAGTGGCCCTGGACCGGCGATTCAGCACACTTGAAGAAAATGCTATCCCAATTCGTTTAGCGATAAAAAATAACAAACGAAACCATTAGAAAAGACATACTCTCGAGTGGAAGTTGGAGTTAGGATTGTGCCCCAAACTTGTTCCTAAAGCTAAAATTTCTTCGAGTGCATAGTAGAATTCACAAAAACCCCTGCTGGCCCTGTTGCCCTTGAGACCTCTTTTGCACAATCTCCCGTCTCTTAGACAAACTGAATGGTCGTACTTGTGGCCGCATCACGTAGCTAAATCAAAGCTTTGAATTGGCCTTAGAGACCCACTTTTCGAGCTGTTACAGCCGACTGACAAGTACCGGCAACATTCGCATTGCGTAGCTAGTGGTTACGACTAGCTAGTTGTACTAGCTCAGCTAGTAGTCTGACAGCAGCTAAGGTTCACTGCCAGCTTACGACGACGAGTATTGGGTAAGCGCCTAAGCTGAGCTCGCAAGCAATACCAGCGATTACAGCCCATGCACGAACGAGTCTAATAAAAGCCAGGTTTCTCTTCTGAACGGGTCACGGCACTTGGCTTTGCTACTTTGAGTTATGGCACGCCTGAAATTTAATCTTTTCTGTTTAATTGAACAGCTTAAACGCCTCCATTAAGTTGTGGCATTACTCCTGTATGCATTAACCCAGCTGCCCCTGCTTTTACGATCTGCTGTCAGCGATCTCATGACTGACTCTGATCTCCATCTTGGGCAAAGACTGATAGCCGGCAAAAACTACACGCGTGCCTCAAGGAAACTGGTTTATTAGCATTTTCCGAATAGCATCTCTCGTGATTTGCAAATCTACATTTGGGTACCGCGGCGAAGATTGAATTTACTTCCGCATAAGACATTTCATTCAGAAAACATGCCAAAAATCAGCGCTACTGGGTCCGATCATTTCAGAGACTAATGAGCCATCCACTCTGAAAGAATTTGATTGTTTTTTGCTATTGTTTTCTTTTGGGGCCACGCTTTTTTGTATTCCCGAAACGTCTGCCAATAGGGAGTTGGTGCAATTGTTTGAAAGATCCCTGAAACGCTGGAATGCGGTTCTTCACTCAAAAATATGAAATACGAATAAAGCCACCAATAAACACGACAAACAACGCTGGGGCCAACGACCGGGTTATGCCTTTTGATTGTCAGAGTTTGCGACTTTTGTTTACCTATCGACTCTACTCCTATGCACCCACTTCTGCCGATAGTTTGGCTTTCGACTTCGCCATCAAGTGGCGAAATAAGTGAACCCACTTGGGTTCAATGACGTCAGAAGCCCCATCAAAAAGCCAGCGCTGTCTATTTTTAGTTATTAATTTGGTGTCTTCGTCTATTTTACAGATGCCAAAACCATTCTGAAGGGCGTCAGCGGCCGCCTCCGCTCCGGAGAGCTCACCGCCATCATGGGACCATCCGGCGCTGGCAAGAGTACACTGCTCAACATTTTGTCCGGCTACAAGTGAGTTGAATCTCATAATTTGCATTCACACCATGTAGAAGCCATTCAAAAGCAAATCCAAATCGGAATCCGAATCCGATTCACAAACCGACGAACGCATCTGACCTTCGCAGGCTCGGGAATATGGCAGAACGAGTACGGCGGAATATTATTAGCGAGCCCTGCATTATCAACAGAAATAATTACGCCTTGATAAGCTTGAACTGACGACCTTTTCACGGTCGCCCCTCTCTATCGCCCTCTCATTTTCTTTAATTATATAATTTATGCGCAACGAACAGTGATCCGATCCGATTCGATTCGATACGAAGCCCAGGCCCTATCTTTATTCGTTTATTGAAAACGCTAAATTCTGCTGTACCGCATAATAATCATAAACATTTCAATTAACCAGCCAGCCCGCCACTTGTTACCAGGAGTCATACTAGCGCTGGTCAGCTGGTTGAGTCAAACACAGGAAACCGATTTTTGTCATGCTATATCGACGTATCGAACCCTAATCAGCTATTTCCATACCCCAGCTTGCCCCTGTTTTATTAGTTTTAGAACACTCGAGTGGGAATGCGCTACCCATGGGCTGGACTTCGGACTTGGGCTCTTTGCGCAAGTTCCCAATCAACTATATACGTTTCTATATCAAACAAGTGTCCGTAAACACGCTAGCATAGATACGCACAATAAAAATACACCGATTATTTGCAATTAGCTAAAGATAACTTTAACAGTACATGGAGCCAACATTCCCCAACAATATGGTAAGATCCTTTCTGTTAAGGGAGTATTAGAATAGGACATTTAATAAAACCCAAAGAACCCCTCGAATGGCGTAGAGTAATCTCCTATTAGTTATCTCCTGTATGAACATTACATTATAAAATATTTCTTTACAATCCCCAGAACATCGAGCATCGAAGGCAGTGTCACCATGAATGGAGCCGAGCGCAATCTGAGCGCCTTCCGGAAGCTGTCCGCCTACATCATGCAGGACAACCAGCTGCATGGAAACCTCACCGTGCAGGAAGCCATGACAGTGGCGACTAATCTGAAGCTGAGCAAAAAGTTCACAAAGCCGGAGAAGCACTCTATGGTAAGCCGATAATGGGGCACAACACAGACTTAGTCAGAAACGAAATCAGACAGGCAGAGACAGCGAAACAATCAGTCTGGCAATTAGACAAGGTTAATCAAAATTCCATCCCTAGCCTAGGCAAAGTATATTTATAGCTGGTCGGGGGAACCAGTTATGATCAGCCGTGGACTGAAAAAAACAGCAAGTCACTGCCATCAGACGAAAATAGGAAATCAATTCCACCTACAGCTCCGATCTCCTCGCTGAAATCTTACATTTGATATTTGATTCTCCTCAGATCGATGACATTCTGCTGACACTCAGCCTGAGCGAGCACCGCTACACGATGACCCGCAACCTGTCCGGCGGCCAGAAGAAGCGCCTATCGATTGCCCTGGAGCTGGTCAGCAATCCGCCCATCATGTTCTTCGACGAGCCTACCTCTGGTCTGGACAGTTCCACATGCTTCCAATGCATCCACCTTCTAAAGATGCTGGCCGCGGGCGGTCGAACGGTGATCTGCACCATCCACCAGCCGTCGGCCCGTCTCTTCGAGATGTTCGATCAGCTGTACACGCTGGCCGACGGGCAGTGCGTCTACCAGGGCAGCACCAAGCAGCTGGTGCCCTTCCTGTCCACTTTAAGTCTGGAGTGCCCCAGCTATCACAATCCGGCCAGCTACGTCATTGAAGTCTCCTGCGGGGAGCACGGCGACCATACGCGCAAGCTGGTTGAGGCGATCGACAATGGTAAGCGGGACATTCGCTCGTCGGCGGACTACGCCGGCTTAAAAGCCCGCAACGACCTGGTGAAGGTACAGAACCTGAAGGCGATTCTGGACAAAAATGACGCTTCCAACGTGAGCGGCAGCAAGTACGAGGACAACCTGAACCTGAACAACGGCCTGTCGCTCAATGGCATGGTCAACGACATTGTCAAGGATGGGAATGGTAGCACCGCCGTTGTGACCACCAACGAGAAGGGTGACGCCATGATCGATGTGGAGAAGACGGACAACTGCACCACGGCCCTGCTAACGGAGGAGATAACCTCCCCGGAACGCTACCCGACCTCGCAGTTCCACCAGTTCTGGGTGGTGCTCAAGCGAACCCTGCTCTTCAGTTACCGCGATTGGGTGAGTCTACTGTTGGTTCCTTATCCTCTAAAGCATCCTCTAAATGTTCTCTTTCTTCAGACGCTTATGTACCTGCGATTGTTTGCCCATCTGCTGGTCGGATTCCTGATTGGTGCCCTCTACTACGACATTGGCAACGACGGAGCCAAGGTGCTGAGCAACCTGGGATTCCTGTTCTTCAACATGCTGTTCCTTATGTACACGTCCATGACCATTACGATTCTCTCATGTAAGCGATGTCAAAGAGACTAATTTTGATCGTCTGATAACTCATTTTGTCCCGTCTAGTCCCGCTCGAGATGCCTGTGCTGTTAAAGGAGAACTTTAATCGATGGTATTCCCTGAAGTCCTACTACCTGGCCATATCAGTAGCAGATTTGCCGTTCCAAGTAAGTTTCTCAAAAGGATACGATGAGGCTGAATCATTTGTGACACTCGTTTCCACCCACAGGCAATCTTCTGCGTCATCTACGTGTCCATCGTGTACTACTTCACCTCTCAGCCATGGGAGATATTCCGATTCTCCATGTTCTTGTCGGCGTGCCTGCTCATCTCGTTCGTGGCCCAGTCCGTGGGCTTGGTGGTTGGCGCTGCTATGAACGTCCAGAACGGTGTCTTCCTGGCCCCGGTCATGTCCGTGCCGTTCCTGCTCTTCTCCGGCTTCTTCGTGTCCTTCGACGCTATACCGGTGTATCTTCGGTGGATCACGTACCTGTCCTACATCCGCTACGGCTTCGAGGGCACCGCCCTGGCCACATACGGATACGGACGCGAGAAGCTGCGCTGCTTCCAGACCTACTGCCACTTCAAATCGCCGGTGACGACGCTGGAGGAACTGGACATGCTGAACGCAAACTTCACCCTGGACATTGTTGCCCTCATTGTGATCTTCGTAGTGCTGCGCGTTTCGGCGTACCTGTTCTTGCGCTGGAAGCTGAAGACTGTGCGCTAGACCAGACCAGATTCCAGGACTACTTGTTGTTTACGGTCGAAAAGCTTTCCACGTACCTACATTTATTTAGTTTTTGAAGAAGCGTCTTGGGGTTCTACATCATTATTCTTTGTACATGTTATTTTTGCCTAGTTTTTAATTCGAAGCCTAATACTTTAAGTGATACAAGCGCAAAGTACGTTTTAGACGCCTCACCTTGACTTGATTTTCCAGCAGATGTAGCGCGCATTTAAAACAATTGATCAAACCAAACATTTCAAACCATTTTCGATGTAAAAAAATTAATAGAGAAATAAGTTATCAGCACCAATTACCCGAAATTTTGCCAAAAACAATTAATTAAATACATGTCTGAATGTATTTAACAATTTCTTTGTGTATGTTTGTGAATTAAAGTCATTTAACACACCTCTATTTCTATTTACTAAAAACTAAAATCAATTTGTAATTTGTAATTTGAAACTAAGGAGTGTAACGCATACTTTCATTCAATCTACTCTAGGCCGGTACTCTAGGCCTAGTTATATTTTATACCAATTTTTGAATACAGATTTACGATAAAAAATGGTATTTAAGTGTCTTCAAGATATACATATTTTATAATCACATTTGTATTTATGCATAATGCATTTTTGGAGGAAATAAAACAAATAAAATATATGAAAAGTGTTTTTATGGTAGAAGAAAGTTTATAAGTGATATTTGGAACGTGAAGCAGCAATGCAGGCTCGGAAATTATTACTTTGAATCGAAATTGGAAACAGAAATCTAATATGATTTCCGACAAAACAAATTAAGAGCAATTTCTCAGCAAACACGGCTCAAGGCAAGATTGGTGCCCCAAAGAGGCTTCTACTGCTGGAAAAAGCTCTGCGCAGCGCCACCTACCGAGAGTCGAGATCGCGTTAACAATGGCCGTTAAAGTTTGGAAGAATTCAAATCGATATTGGCCGGGTCTTTACAAAGTGGCAATTAACCGAAAGCTTGCAGTTGGGAAAAATGCCGGGAACAGCGGATATAAAACGAATTGGGGTGTCAAATTATGCTGCCGAACCAGAGCCAGACTCCAGCTTTGGCGTTCATGCCACATTTTCTTAGTGGTAATGCAGCCACTTGTGACGCGCGTTCTGGTGCCGGCTGTTGCAATGAGTTGGCAATTTCGATTCGGATATGCTAAAAATTGTTTGTAATGGCAGCTCGCAGATCGTTCCCAGTAATCACCATCGTTTTGCAAGGCTTTTGGTAAGTGACTTTTCATTTTCAGGCCCCAAAAAAGGTTTTTGCATTCAAATACAAAAAGCGAATGTGTGCTCATTCGCTGGCAGTTGTTGCGTGAAAAGAATCCGCAAATGCCCAATAATATTTGTATTAAGGTAGGTCACAGGCCTGGAGCCACGCCAAATGAAAGCCAGCCTAACATCATATATAAATAGCCCAGCCCCAGCTATATCCTGTTTCCAAACTGGTTTCCTCCGATCAGGCATGTCAAGGGCAGAAGTGTTCCATCGCTTCTTTCTTTGTCTGGTGGGGACTGGAAGCTATCTAGCAACCTGGCAGTAGCTGGTGACTGGGTTCTTCCTGCGGCAAACGGGCGTTCAGTTTATTTTCGGCCGCCGTCGGTGCAACAAGTCTTCGTGGCGCCTTCTCGCTGCCTGGTCCCAGCTCCGACTCTCTCGTAGTCATGAGAAAGAGAGTGGAAAGCCAGCAGCCCCGCGTAGAAAGTGGAGTAAGTGCAATAGCTGACAACACCCGCCACCCTCTGGGGCTGTGCCTGAGGCAGTGCCTGTGGCAGTGAATGGTGCACTTACGCCGCAGTAGTGCAGCATAGTGGCGAGTTCGTTGAACCTGAAAGTCGATGGAACGACTGCAAGAATGCGCGAGCAGCAGGGCTGGAAGTGCAATAGAAATTAAACTCGGTTTGTTTACCCAGTTCGCTGGCAGTGCGATTTCTGTTTACTTGCATTATTTAATCAATTGCTGGGTCAGTGGAGGCGTTTATTATCAGCTCGATTCTTACAATCGGGGGAAGCCAAAAGACTGACCCAAAAAATTACAGTTCTCGAATTCGGTGCAAACTTAAAAAGGAATACCTCTTTCCCACAATTATTGCCAGCTTCTTAACCCCTAAGACCAAGTAAACGCTCTATGGCCAACAAGTATTCTTCTACATCCAAACAATGACGGGAAATTTATAAAGCTGCTTTGTATATTCCCCCGATAATGTGTAAGAATTCTGGCCAATGTGTAATTAATTCTGGCGAAATGCACTGATGCTGCATAGGCAGATACTGAAACGTATAAATTTATACCGTATTTCGCGACACACAATGTGGAATTATTAATCATCAATAAGACAAAGCTACTGCAAAGTTCAACATTCGCCGCTTCAATGCATTTCCTTGCGCCATTACTCACACAGCAACGTCCAAAAATTTGAATGGATTTAAAAATCTGATCGCCTTATTAAATACCCTCGACAAGAGCCATGGAGCCCCTTGACTGAGTGGTCCATTACTGGGTGCGGAATGGCCCATAAGCGAGGCCAATGGTCACGCACCCGTTTCATAGCGACAGTAGTTTTTTTCATTTGTTTTCATGGCTAGCGATGAAAATGAATACTTTCTACAGACACAGGCACAGGCACAGATATCACATACAAATATTTATGTACCCTCGATCGGGGAACTATATAGTTATATAGAGCACGCAATCAGTGAGAGTTCGGAGGCGACACCGAGAGGGAGCGCACATTGCGCATTCGCAGTGTATGCCGCCGGCTATCGGGGAGCATAAAGCTTCCGCCATGGGTTTCCGAACTCATTGATAAGAAACTCAGTTCTCAAAACTCGGTTGTGGCACTGCGAATGCAAGTGCAGCTGCGACGGCACATCGTGATGATTTCCAAATCACTCGGAACCCTACTGAAGATTACTCAGCCCCAAGCCCCAAGCCCCAAGCCCCAACCCGTGCCACTTGCCCGACCCTAGAGAGCTAGAAACCCGGACAGTCGGATCGCCGGTCACTCATTCCGACACAAGTCGAGCAGGCGGTCAGTCAATTGAAAATCCGAGTGTCCGAGTTTATTTTTCGGACCGCACTCGGAGGCAGCACTCGCGCATTCCCGCTCCCGCCTTGGATCAAATCGAATTTACTTAAAAGGTTCTTGTTCAGTGCCCGTAGTTAATTTCAAGAAATGCAAATATATCCCATGAAGTACTGCGTGTAATTAAACGAGAATGTTACCCTGCGGGGCGAAGTAGCAATCAAAATACGCGACTAAGATAAATTCGGCAAACTGGTTTAATACTCGATAATTATCAGATTCTTTTGTGTGAACGATGCTGCAATTAATTAACCCTCTAATCCCAGAATAAGCTGTACAGGCATACGTTTTTCGTAAACATTTAAATTAATTCCAATTGTTCGAATGGTCAGTGACCTATTATTCGCGAAGAAGCATTAGAAAACAAAACCAAATAACAAGTTCAAGAGTGAACAAAACAAAGTATTTCAAAGTATTTACTGAATTGGGGTACTCCCATTAGCCTCTCTTAGCCAAGTCCTGCAAAAGAGTGGTTGTGAACGGGTTAAGACTTATTGTTTGATTGAATCTGCGCTTTATTATTTAAGAAGTGTGCGCTATCGAGAGGTTATCAGCAATTGCGAAACCTTTGCCAAACACACTCTTATTAGCGGTTAGACGAGAGCAACTGGACATCTATTAATCGGAATACTTTTTTAGGAGCAATGACTTCAGGCCCAAAAACCTGCACCTAAGAACATTGAAAATGCAAGCGGCCGTCAGTACAAACTCGCAGAGCACCTCGCTCCAGTACAGCAGCGACATCAATGCCATCAGTATCGAGCTGCCGGACCACTCGGAGGACTTCCAGTCGGTCAACGGACTAAAGTATTTGCCAGCCTGGCCAGCGGTCAATTTGCAGTTTACGGATCTCAGCTACGAGGTACCCGATCAGGCAAATGGTAAGTATTCGTGCTCGATGGCAGTCTATTAGGAATGCTAATTGCTCATAATTCGAAAAGTAATCGCCGAGTATCTCCCACAATTCCCTTGTTGTTCGCTTCTTAAATTGCACATTTAAAGGGCAATTATCCCAGCAATTTCATGTCGATAACTGTTGGGTACATATTGTTGATGTAATGAATAATATTCAACCTTACGACTTTTTTCAAACACCTTCGCTGACAGCTGGCAAGACGAAACAGATTCTACGCGGAGTCAACGGGGAGTTCCGCTCCCACGAGCTCACCGCCATCATGGGGCCCTCAGGGGCTGGGAAAACCACGCTTCTCAACCTGCTGGCTGGATTCGGGTAATATATCTGTGCTATTACCTTTCTAATCACAAAATAATAATATGTCAACATTCGAAAATAAAGCACCGCGAGCGATGTCGGGGAGATATTGGTCAATGGAAGTCCGCGGGATATGCGAGTCTTCCGCAAAATGTCCCGATACATTATGCAGGTACTTTCGATTTTATATAACTAAGATATAGTCGATTCTAAAGTTGTTTTCTCGAACAGACGGATGTGCTAGACCCTCAGTTCTCGGTACACGAAATGATGCTGCTCTCCGCTCATCTGAAGCTTGGAAACGAACTGGATCTTACACAAAAGATAGAAGTGGTAAGTAACTAGATAGATCTTTGCGACCCTTTGAGATAACTCTGAGATATCAGATAGATGAAATCCTGGAAATGCTTCGTCTAACAGGATCCAAGAACACAATGACCCCCAAGCTCTCCGGAGGTGAACGAAAGCGCCTGTGCATCGCTCTTGAACTGGTCAACAACCCGCCCGTTATCTTTCTAGATGAGCCCACAACGTGAGTAATCCAAATAATAGCGAATGCTGAGCAGTTTCCAGAGTGCCAACTGCATGACTATCCACAGGGGCCTGGATGACTTATCCAGCTCGCAGTGCATTGCCCTGCTGAAAACGCTAGCCGCCGGAGGCCGTACTGTGATCTGCTCCATCCACACGCCGTCCGCCAAGATCTTCGAGATGCTCGACAACGTGTACGTGCTCGCCGAAGGAGAGTGCATCTACCAGGGCAGCGGGGGCAGCATTGTCCCCTATATGGAGCACCTGGGCTTGAGCTGCCCTATAACTTACAACCCGGCGGACTTCATTATTGAAGTGGCTTGCCGGGAATATGGGGACTCCTATCACGAGCCGATGGTGAAGACGGTTATTAACGGGAAGGTTTCTAGATGGACTCCTCCCGGGGAGGATGGCAAGGCAACGCCCACCAAGACGGACACTACCTCGGGTGCCTCGTCCTTCTACGAAATGGAGCAGTTCGATCTGGAAATCAGCCCGAAGCTGCTGCGGGCCAAATGTACCTGGTGGATGCAGTACAAGCTCTTGCTTGCGCGGATGTTACTCCAGATGTGGCGCGACAAGTCCTACATCAAGCTCAAGTTCTACATGAACATCGTGCTGGCCCTTCTGGTGGGTTCTTTGTACTTTGGAATGGGCACCTCTGCTTCCAAGGCCCTGTTTAACTTTGGGTTCATGTTCACCATAGTAATTGCGTACCTGTACCTGCCCATGATGCCAGTGCTCCTCTACTGTAAGTCCCTAAATCCACAATATGTTTAAGAGTTTCATCTAATAATTTATACCCAATATTGCAGTTCCTTCGGAAATAAATCTTTTGAAGAGGGAGTACAACAACCAGTGGTATCGGTTAAGCTCCTACTACGCCGCCATGGTATCCTCCAAGCTTCCCTCCATGTTCGTCCTGGCCGTGATCTACCTTTCGATAGTGTACTTAATGTCAAGCCAGCCGCTGGAGTGGTTCCGCTTTGTCATGCTCTTCTCCATAGCCTTTGTCACAGCCCTGACATCGGATAGCTTCGGGCTGCTCATCTCCAGTAGGCTAAGCTTGGTGGTAAGATCCCCGAAGAGGGAAAATCCTCGAATGGCCTAACTCTCTCATACGTTTTCCTTTCAGAACGCAATGTTCATGGGCCCCGTGCTGGCCGTGCCTCTGATCTTGCTGTCTATATACGGCATTGGCTATGGGCGGGGAAGCTACATATCTCCCCTGATGCGGTTTCTGATGCACCTGAGCTTCCTGCGTCACGGCATGGAGGGCCTTGTTGCCGCCCTTTACGACTACGGTCGCGGCGACACTATCTGCGAGGAGACGGAGATCTTTTGCGGCTTTAAGAAGTCGAAAGTCTTGCTCGCTTTCCTGGGATTCGAGCAAATGCACTACACATGGTCGCTGTGTTGCCTTCTGGGATTCTATGTGCTCTTCACCGTGGCGGCGTATGTGATGATTCGGCAACGGCTTAAGCGATCGGCGGCTAACCCCATTGTGGCCTACGCCCTGGAGTGGCTCACTAAGCACTTTAATTTTACATCTTATAATTACTAGAAAACGAGGAGGATGAGGACGAGGACGAGGACGAGGACGAGGAGCCGGTGTCGGTGCCTTAATCTAGTTTTAATCGGGATTTATCTCCGATTAAGCCATATTTTAGATTTAAGATTAAACAATGTATATTTAGACTATCTTTAGGGGCAATTGAGTGATATCCGGAGCGATCCAAATAAACTGTATTCAAATGCAAAATAAAAACAAAACCAAAGGTTTTTTTGCAATTCAGACGGACTTAAATGTGGTACAGCCTAGATGAATGCTTCAAAAAATACCAAGATTCACAAAAGCAGGCTAAGTTTAGGCTTTAGTAAGGGAGCTTAAATTTGAAATTCTCTTTAAAACCAAATTAAAGTTTCATCTTAAAGTGTACAATTTCTGTAGCTCGAGTTTGTCGCTAAAGTAAACATTTTTCTTGTTCAAAAACTCACCCGCTTATTCATTAATTTGTAAGTTTTGTTCCTTGTAAACAGATTTATTTCCAAGATTTCTTTCTCTTTCTTTTCTTGTAATTCAAGCAGTAGATTTTCCTCAAAATAGTTATGTGGTTCATTTCATTGGCTGTAGAGACATCACGGTATTCAAATAATCATGATTAAACAAAAGAAACTCAAAATCTTACATCTTTAACAGCAATAAAAAAAGTTGTGTTTCAAATTCAAACGTTTTTCAAGAACTTTCATTGATGGCAATGCATTTCCAAGCGTATTAATAGAAAATTAGATAAAACAGCAGCATGAGCTTCGATCAAAGCAACAAGAAGCATCCAAAGACTAAAACGTAGCCCCTCTCGTCTACTAAAGTCATCAAATTTGTTAATCTTAAATAGACAAGTTTAAAAACCTACCTACTAATTCATATATATCTTCCATATCTTCTATGATCTACATCTATACTATATAAAAGAAATAACAATTCATTTCCAAGCGTATTAATAGATTTACATAAAAAAGGACTACCGCGGCAGCAAGGGCTCTGGTCAGAACAGCAACCAATAAAATTTGTAAATCTCAAATAGATAACTTTCAAAACTTAACTACTAATTCACATAGTGTTCATAATATATCTTTAACAGCAACAACAATGCCAAGCGAATTAATAGATTTACATAAAACAGGACAGACCGCATGGGCTCCTATCAAAACATCAAAATAGAAAAGTTTAAAAACTTACCTACTGATTCACATTGTTTTCATATTTCTCCATAAATCAAAAACAATCAAAATAACGAATGCTACATCTTGGAAAATGTTTCCAGTGTTTTCCAAAGCACGCTTCTTCTTCTCAGATACAGTTATATGTGAGATACACCCGCCGGGTACTTCTTGCAACGAAGCTGAAATTTTAAAATCTGTTTAAACCCCATTTTTGGCTCTTACGATTTGAATAGTTTACCTTTTCAGTAAATACATACGGTTCAACATATATGATTAAACAACTGCAACATATATAAATTTCCAAACGTAAAAAACGGGGCTCCAGCGACGCCATCGGCGCGTCATCGCTATTTCTTTAACATCTCCAAGTTTTGGCATACTTTCCACTTAAAATAGCAATTAGCAGTTATATTTAAAGTATATTTAATACAATATATTAACTATTCGGGGATAAAATCGCGCCAAATACAAAAGTCACTTTTTTCACAACCGATAATCTGATAGCTTTTTTTAAAATGGCGTCAGGGCTACCAAAGAGATGATGCAACATATCGATGACTATCGTATTCGCGGGTCACCGATAAAAATTTGAATCGAAACGAATACGTTAAAAAAGTCTATAAGAAGCCTATAAGAATACTTTTCAATAATACATTAAAAGGAAAAAGTTTGCACATTAATTGAGGGCAATTTCATTGATTTACAAACTAAAATATATCCATCGTAAATTTATAGTCCAATGTTTTAACATAGAAACCCGAATAAGAAATGGTTTAAATTATTCATTTTAAGAATCGAATCAATATTGACAAAGCTATAATGAATTTAGCCTTTCCGCTCAAACATGTAACATGCCCAAAATTTTCAAATCAGTTCCATCAAAAAAAATTGACAAAAAATCTAAAAAATATGTTGCTCTCAGATTTTGATGCAGATTGTTAGAGAATCGATCCACAAATTTTTTAAGATATTCCCCTTGTAAATCGATCAAGAATTGGGCAAGATATAGACATCGCAGTGGGCCATATGGGTCCTTCCAGGCATTTCCCCATTTTTCAAAGGAGTTCCATCAGAAAAATTGACAAAAAATCTAAAAAATATTTGTCTCTCAGATTTTGATGCAGATTGATAAAGAATCGATCCACAAATCTTTTAAGGTATCCCCCTTGTGAATCGGATGTAAATTGGCCAAGATATAGACATCAGAGAGGGCCATATGGGTCCTTCCATGTATTTCTCCATTTTTCAAAGGAGTTCCATCAGAAAAATTGACAAAAAATCTAAAAAATATTTGTCTCTCAGATTTTTATGCAGATTGATAGAGAATCGATTTACAAATCTTTAAAGGTATCCCCCTTGTGAATCCGATGTAAATTGGCCAAGATATAGACATCAGAGTGGGCCATATGGGTCCTTTCATGTATTCCTCCATTTTTCAAAGGAGTTCCGTCAGAAAAATTGACAAAAAATCTAAAAAATATTTGTCTCTCAGATTTTGATGCAGATTGATAGAGAATCGATCCACAAATCTTTTAAGGTATCCCCCTTGTGAATCGTTCAAGAATTGGGCAAGATATAGACATCAGAGTGGGCCATATGGGTCCTTTCATGTATTCCTCCATTTTTCAAAGGAGTTCCATCAGAAAAATTGACAAAAAATCTAAAAAATATTTGTCTCTCAGATTTTGATGCAGATTGATAGAGAATCGATCCACAAATCTTTTAAGATATTCTCCTTGTGAATCGATCAAGAATTGGGCAAGATATAGACATCACAGTGGGCCATATGGGTCCTTCCATGTATTTCCCCATTTTTCAAAGGAGTTCAGAAAAATTGACAAAAAATCTAAAAAATATTTGTCTCTCAGATTTTGATGCAGATTGATAGAGAATCGATCCACAAATCTTTTAAGATATTCCCCTTGTGAATCGATCAAGAATTGGGCAAGATATAGACATCACAGTGGGCCATATGGGTCTCTCTCTCACATTTCCCCATTTTTCAAAAGAGTTCCATCAGAAAAATTGACAAAAAATCTAAAAAATATTTGTCTCTCAGATTTTGATGCAGATTGATAGAGAATCGATCCAAAAATCTTTTAAGATATTCTCCTTGTGAATCGATCAAGAATTGGGCAAGATATAGACATCACAGTGGGCCATATGGGTCCTTCCATGTATTTCCCCATTTTTCAAAGGAGTTCCATCAGTAAAATTGATAAAAAATTTAAAAAATATTTGTCTCTCAGATTTTGATGCAGATTGATAGAGAATCGATCCACAAATTTTTTAAGGAATCCCCCTTGTGAATCGGATGTAAATTGGCCAAGATATAGACATCGCAGTGGGTCATATGGGTCCTTCCAGGCATTTCCCCATTTTTCCCCATTTCACAATCAGAAAAATTGACAACAAATCTAAAAAATATTTTGCTCTCAGATTTTTATGCAGATTGATAAAGAATCGATTCACAAATCTTTTAAGGTATCCCCCTTGTGAATCGGATGTAAACTGGCCAAGATATAGACATCAGAGTGGGCCATATGTGTCCTTCCATGTATTACCCCATTTTTCAAAGGTATTCGTAGGCTTGGAGAATTTATCGGAATCGGAAACCTGGAAAGCTGTGATCCAAGCTTCACTGCACTTATCCTTGTTATAAAAGAATCAATTGGATCTATTGATTAAGTTTATTTCAGGGACCATGGTCATAGGATTAGATTGCCGCTTTCATATTTCCACGCACTTACAATGTTTTCGGTTTTAAAATATTTAAACTGGCAGCTGGCGGACGGGCCGTTTATTTGTGGCTGGATTTATTTTGCAAACCAATAGACTTTTACAAATAAACCATACAACTGATCGGCTTAGATCTTTTATGCATTACAAACTTTTTATCTGTATTTGTAATATATTTTTGTAAAGGAAAATACATTATCTTAAATGGTTGATTGTTGGTTACAAAAAATACAAAGACAGCATGTAATATACAATCGTGTTTTAAATTTAAAACTTTTTGCCTGAACACTTACACAACGCACAATCGACAACACAAACCAGAAATAGTAAAAGATACAAAAATATATGTTCACAATTTTAAAACATGAGAAGTGGTGCGTAATTTCTAGGCAAAGGACATCTAAGTTTATACAGTTTCAAGAGGGACAGACTAATAACATGTTTTCGTTTCAATTTTTGTTTACTTTTGTTTTGTTTTGTTTTGTGATAACAGAACTGAGCGACGATTCTATACTATGTAAATGTATAACTAAAGCTCGTCAAGTCGTGTCGGAGCTCTCTATTAAGTATATGCATGCGGGTAGTATGAAGACTACATCTAGTGTTACCCGAGGCAGCGGGTTTAAATTAAGTGGCGAAGGGCGTCGGGGATTGGAGGGTCGGAGGTGGAGGCGGAATCGAAAGCCCAGAATCGCCCAGAAAGGAGTGACAGCTTGCTTCGCCGAATTGTGGTAACTTTAAAAAGAACAAAACTAAAAATTACGTTGGTTTGCCGGTATCTGCGGATGCTGGTGTTGACGATGATGACAAAGCCGATGGCGATGGCGTTGGTGAAAGCCTCGACCTCTTAGCACATGGTGATAGCGGGAGTGGGGTCGCTTCTGCTTCTAGTCAGTTGATTTCCAAATGCTTAGCCTCCTCCCACGGGAATCCGGTGCGTCCGAAGTGGCCGTATGTGCTGGTGCGCTGGTAAATTGGCTGGCGCAGGTTCAGGTCCCTGGTGGAGGCATGAAATATAGAAAAATTCAAATTCTCAAACAGGACCCTCAACTTACTTGACAATCTTGCCGGGCCTAAGGTCAAAGTTGCGCTTTATAATGTCGAGCAGCTCCTTCTGCGATTTGTGGGACGTGCCATAGTCAAAAACGGTAATGGACAGTGGCTCGGCGAGACCGATGGCGTACGAGACCTGGACGAGGCACCGCTTGCACAGACCGGCCTTGACCAAGGACTTGGCCACCCAACGAGCGGCATAGGCGGCCGATCGGTCGACCTTTGTGAAGTCCTTGCCGGAGAAGGCACCGCCGCCATGGGCTCCCCATCCACCGTAAGTGTCCACTATGATCTTGCGTCCGGTGAGTCCAGCGTCACCCATTGGACCTCCGATGACGAACAGTCCGCAGGGATTGATGTGGACAATGGTGTTGGCATCAATGTATTTGGCGGGAATGACGACTTTCACAACTTTCTCCATGACCTCCGAGCGCAGGTTCTCCAAAGAAATCTTCTCGGAGTGCTGCATGGACACAACAATGGTGTGGACGCGCTTCGGCACCGCCGATCCCTGGTTGAAGAGGTACTCGCAGGTGACTTGGGTCTTGGAGTCCGGACGAGCCCACCAGAACACGTCGGAGCGGCGCAGCTCGGCAATCTTCTCGTTCAGTTTGTGGGCCAGGACGACGGTGAGAGGCATACACTCCTCAGTCTCGTCGGTGGCATAGCCGAACATGATTCCCTGCAATTTGGTGGCTCTATTAGAAATGTTTCCGAAGTGCGATCACAGATTACCAAACAGAAGCGAACCAAACCAAACTAATCAATGGTGTTAGTGGACTAATAAATTTATGTTAGGTGACTCAAGCAATGGTATGAGATTGGATAATGAGATTGGAGGCTTCGTAGCAAATATTTATTACTATGTGTAGGTGGAGGCCAGCGCAGAAAGTTTGCCTTTGTTTTGCCATTTGATATCCGAGGGGCTGGTACTTGGACTGGGTAAATAGCCAAATCAGATATCAGCCAGATAGCCATTTCGCAGCTTCGAATAACAAAATAACAAAACCAAGGCAAAGGCGGGGTGTAACGTGTGGGTGTTTGGTGTTTGTGTGTGCCGCGCTGCTAATATGCTAATATGCTAATGTGGTACAATGCCAAAGTATTCATAGAGCTACGCACTTAAAAATAGAGCAATGCAGAGGAGTCCTCCGACATACTCCTTCGATTAGTTACGAAAATGTTATCATAAAATCATAAAACACAAATCGTACGAGCGCCGGCGGGACAACCCCCTCCGAAGGAGCCTGGCCCCTACGGATCCACGTATACCCGCCACCGACCGGAAAGGCCCCGCTCTTCGAAAGGGGCCGGTTGCTCCTGCCGGGCCGCACTACTTCTATAAGATCTAGTATTTCACACCTGGTCTCCGGCACCAATCTCTTCCTCGGCGCGGTTCACATGCACTCCGGCCGCGATTTCGGGCGATTGTTGGTCCAATGCCAAGAGCACGTTGCACGTTTTGAAATCGAAACCTTTTTTATGCGACGCAAAGTTTGGAAAGTAAGAGATGGTTTTTGGTGTGTGTCATGTTTTTGGTGGTTACATATGAAACGAGAGAGAAAGATAAAAGAAAGGAGCACAGCACACGCCGGTGGTGCACGCACACAGGAAATATGTCTGTAAGTAAGGTTTACACAATATGAATTCGTTCACCCAACTATTAGCTAGATTAAAAATAAATAGGATATGTCGTAATGCCGTTCTGCTGGAGCCTCTTCGGATGGATTTGCTGCACTGGGTTGGTCATACCTTGGTTAGGAAGGAGCGCATGCAGGTTCGCTAGATTCTTGGTTGGTTTATGGGTTTTATAAGTTTTACCATTGGTT
This sequence comes from Drosophila vallismaia, assembly GCA_035047325.1. Taxonomy (NCBI): domain Eukaryota; kingdom Metazoa; phylum Arthropoda; class Insecta; order Diptera; family Drosophilidae; genus Drosophila; species Drosophila vallismaia. Next base: position 767,117 of record JAWNPU010000094.1, read on the forward strand.
TAGTAGGATGAAAATGGATGCGGTTAGAGACCCGTTTGGCGCCATGTCGTGATGTTACACCAGGGGCAATCATTTTGATCCAACTCAATGGATAAATGGCATTTTGTTTCGTTAAAATGTGTGCTCTTCAAATAGTTATTAAATTAATTCAATCGAATCGAAGAGATCTTTATGAACCATTGGGAAAAATCATCGGCGACCCTTCTATGAGTTAAGGATTGCGATATTGTCTTCTTGCTATACCATTTTATATTCCTTAAACTTAGGCTTATCTGCTTGAACGTTATGGGGATGAGGGTCTGATGGTCTGGGTCGCCAGCGAGCCAGCTTGATGGAGAACACTGAACAAAATGAAACGCAACGAACGAAGGAACGAACGCACACACACTCTTCCGCATCCGCATCCGCATCGGATTAGGATTAGGTCTAGGAGTAGGTATATATAGGCTTGCTGTACCTGGTCACCAGCGCCGACGTCCTCTTCCTCACGATTGATGTGCACGCCGCTGGCAATGTTGGGGGACTGTTGCTCGATCGCGACGAGCAGGTTAAGTGTCTTCCAATCGAAACCTTTTCAATTTGTTTTATGGTTTAATTTAATTTGTAATTTTACAAGTAGCTTTGCAAAACCTATCTAGTGCTGGAACCCGCCCGAAAATGGACTTCTATGCCTGGAACAGGCTAGCAAACACTTACCCTTAGAGGAGTCGTCGTAGCCGATGTGTTGGACTGTCTCACGGACCACCTTCTGGTAGTCGACCACGGCTTTGGATGTGATCTCGCCGCAGAGAAGAATCATACCCGTCTTTGCCACGGTCTCTGTGTGGAGAAAAAAAAATGGGTTAGTCGCCCAAAGAAACCAAAACCCTTTGCATCCATCCATCAGTCCATCCATCGAGCCCATGGCTTTGTTTATTTTTGTTGACTAATGCTTCAGACGAGTGCACACGCCAGTGTTTACTTTATGGGCAAGTTTATTTTCTGATGGTCTGCCGCCTTTTTATGCCTTTTTATGCTTTTCTGCACCTTTAAGCTTGAGGCCAGGCTATCAAATACCAATTTTGGAACTCGCACACAGGACATTGGCCTGTTGATGGATGGATGTGTGAATGCATAGATACTTACCACACGCCACCTTGGCGTTGGGGTCCTGCTTCAGATGGGCATCCAAAATAGCGTCACTGATCTGGTCGCACATTTTGTCTGAAAAATAGAAAGAGAGACAACGGCTCTTAGCGAGTGTGCCAAATAGTTGGGGGCCAATATGCTCGCTACCCAATACCCAATCTCCCCGGTGCTGGTGTCTCAGCGGCTACTGGCGCCGACTAGGAGGCGAAGCGAAAATTGCCGGGCAGTGCAGTTTATTTTAATTCAGTCTGCGATGGACAGCGAAATTCAATGCCATATTGTATCTATAGCTCAGAACGCGAGCCTTGGGTTGTAAAATCCAAGCAGAATATAAGTCGTAAACCCTGGGCAGGGATCGAAATAATGTCCGTATGTCGCCGGAACATTTGACACCAGTCGCGTTGCCCCGCAACCGGAGCCCTCCTCCTTTTTTGGCAGGTTTTTCATTGGAAACACAGCGCTATTGAACCCGGCTATTGCGTCAGATATGTGAGGCTTTTGAGACGTAAGTTTATGAAAGTGTTGAACCATTGAAATGGCGCAGCGTCTCAAATTCTGCTGTGAAAGCTATGGGAACTCGTTCGTTTTAGGGGCACCCTGTCACTCATTCATCAGGGCAAGACAGGTGAAATTACTAGGGCTAGCCCTTCCGGAAACATACCCCACTCCTAGATCCTAGAGAATTGTAACGCTTATCATAGATGACTGGAACTTAATTAGCGTTATAAACTTTAACGGTAAGGGTAGAAGTAATCAATGCGTTGTATAAAAGGTCGCTTCTCCCTTATCAGGAGTCGCGCATATGTTGCCGTGGCCACAACCACTCAGCCCCACTGATATACATATATAAACAAAGCGACCTGCTCCGGCTTGAGCGAAACACGTGGTTGGCGAAATCCGCTTGGAAGACGAGCTAGCTAGCAACGTGGGTTTGTTTTAGTTTGGCCCTTGTTTTGATCGCCGTCTCCCAATCTCCCAAGTGAGACTGAGACTCTGGCATGACGAAGAGAGCGATTGCCTCAGCGCTGTGCCACTCAGGCCACTCAGCGGGCCACTCTTCCCCAGAAGCACATGGTGCGCATGACGCAAATTCCGCGGATTGTGAGAGAGGTGGAGCGATAAAGAACCAGTCTATAAATTGTATAGCAGGAGCTGTGCGGGGGGTTCGGTCGGGGCCAGACCACTGCCAGCTGTTTTTCTAGATATACGGAAGAGTTTCAGGTCGCCGGCTGTCACCAATACACCACCGCTGCACTAGGCAACTAGTCAACTGGTCAACTAGTCAACTAGTCAACCCCAAGCGGATCGATCTAGGCGGAAAGCTCGGTAAACAAGCACGAGTTTCGCGTCCCCTCCCACCGAAAATCGGAGGCAGACGGCGGACAAAAGCGCTTCTCCGACGCCATTTTGTTAGATCTCAGCCACAGTCCCTGGAGAAGCAATTCGGTTTGGTTTGGTTAGGTTAGGAACAGGCGACGCAGCCGTACTGACGGAATCCGTCTCTGCCACTGCCACGGTGTGTACCCCATTCAACCCATGCAACTGATGCAAATGCATCGGGTTGTGATGCAATCGGCGGCCTGCCGGGTGAGGCTTACCTGGATGTCCCTCGCCTACGGACTCGGAGGTGAAGAGGAATGTCTGGCCATCCTCCATGTCGTAGGAGTTGCCGTTACTGCCGTTGCATCCATTGGAAGCTCCGCTGTGTCCGTTTGTCTTCTGTTGCGGCATTCTGATTTAGATGCTGATGCTTAGGTGTCTGGTTGTGGGGGTTACGGCTTTCGGGGCACGGAATTCACTTGCTTCCAGTCGGGTCAGTGGTTGGTGGAGCTGCGGGAAGAGACAAAGAGAGAGAATTCCTTATAGCTTGACGAAATTGATTTTCCGAAACTCTCTCAAAACACACTATTTTCGCAAGTGCCGCAGCCGCTGATGTTGCTTTTGGGATTTTCCGGTTTTCGCACTAATGTTCACAGTGTACGGTTCTATTTTTTATATAATCGCTCGATGTGTGATGTTTACCGCATCGGGAGAGCATAGACTACGGCACGGGACTAGGAACAGGCCATACACGCACGACACGCACGTTCCCAGAGGTTAAGCAGAACCGAAACTAGTTGGGGCCAGGGCCAGGGCCAGTTCTAGTTCGGCTAGCGCTGAAATATATTAGCTATTTGTTCGATAATTTATACACACTGATTCTGAACTGTTGTGTGGTGTTTCAGCGACGGCTTCGGCAACCAAATCAGAGGAAACAGCAGCAGCGGCACGGACAGCACGTCCTATCTTGGCGACGGTTTTGTAGGAAAAGAGCGCACTTCTGGCGAGACTCTCCGCATTTATACCTCGCGTCGCTCTGATTGCAAAGAGCGCTGTGGCCTGAGCAAGGCGCTCTAACGGGGAAGCCGGGATGGGGGCGACTCCCTTCGGCGTATTTTTGGGGCTTGATGGTGAGCTCTTCGTCTCAGAACCTACCGTTCCTACCTTGGTCAACTTTGTCAGAATTTCCACGTTTTTCGCGAAATCAGCTGAGCGCCAGCCTTGCCACCTTGTTTTATATTAAGCTGCTGGGTCTTGGTGTCCTTTCGACTTACCGGATTCAAAGTTGGCTGGAAGGACTCCTAAGAAAGGCGCTAATCAACCTGCTTATTGCTCGGACTGGCTTCGACTGCTGTCGATCCCAGCAAATGCTAATTATTATAATTCGACTAGCCAGCAGAATGATCGGAAAGATGATTCGGCGAAACCAGAGCTTATCAGAAACAAAACTATGTGCTACTATTCGGGACTATATAGCCAGCTAACCTTTCAAGATCTGTAATTACTCTCTCTGCCGCCGCCGAGTTATATATAGCTCGGTTCAATGCAAAATCGATGACTGGGAGTAATTGCTATTGAAATCCTAGCTGGAAGTGATCGACCGCCTGGGAGAGATCACCCGACACTCGGTGGGACTCGCTGGGAAATATAGGGTTTTCATACCGTGGAATGTGCCTCGAAAAAAAATGCCCACGTCATCCGACGTCCAAGACAAACAAGGTCTGCCAAGATCAAGGCGCTCCGTAATCAGCCCCGACCATATCAACTTGGCTGAAATTTCTAATGTCCACCGAAAACCGAGAAGATCGAGAACAAAAAAGCGAGCTAGCTCAGCCTCAGGCCCAGCCCCAGCCCCATTATCTTTTAAACGATGTGACCCCCCGAGGTCTAGCGAGGATCGCCTGGGTCTCAATAACAAAGTGGACAGATGTTCATGTATGCAAATCTCTTTTCGAAATCTCTATTGTAAGTTTCAAAAAAACAAAATATTGCGCTGGAAGTGTTTTTCAGGTATCTTAATGATACCCTTTGGGGTTTTTTCCATTCATTTTTCAGAATCCAATTTAAAACAGCATTATAATAAAGGTTTCTTTTTTTTTAAATAATCGAAAAATAAGTTATATTTTATTTACTTTTATTGTGTTTTATTAAATAAACTACAGCTAAATAATTTATTTTTTTTGGAATATTGAAGTTTTGTCTCGTAAATCTCGTGAAGGCTTTCAAAAATTTTAAAAATCATAGTTAACTTAATCAAAAGGAAAAGCTATCAGCGAAGGCCTCTGACCCCGCAAAGCGTGACTTGCCGGAACGCGAAATGACGCCAGGCAACTGATGATTAATAATCTTGTTTTTGTGTGTAGTTCGTTTAAAATCAATTAAACGCTATTACAGACACAATTTCCGTTTGAATTTTGGCAAACACGCGCCAATCAAGCTATTACAGCGTGATTATGTGGCAACGCCGTACAGTAAAAGGGGAGACTCTCCCAAACAGCTGATAAAGTTGAAGGAAAACAAATTTTCAAACTCGATAAATGCTACGAAAATCATCATGAACTTGCGGCGCCTGGGCCTCTTCTGGATTGCAGCTCTAGCCTGCACCGCCGCACTGGTCGCTGCGGAGGATCTACAACAAAATGACATCCCACCACAAAACACAACCTTATCGGGAAGCACAGGCGTTGCTACGAATCCACTCCCTGACGCGTCAGCTATCGTTGGTCCAGCTGTTAATGGCTCGTCTACCACGATGGCACCTGGGAACGGAACTACCAGCAACACCAAGAAGGGCAACGCCTCTTCGGTGGCTACGGAGCCGCCCCTGATAGACTCCCACGCCGTAGAGCAGGAGCACAACTCCTCGCTCTCCCTGTTCTTCGTCATCTGCGTGATCATGCTGGGCATCCTGCTGATCCATCTCATGCTCCAGACCGGCTTCCAGTACCTGCCGGAGAGCATTGTGGTGGTGTTTCTGGGCGCCTTCATCGGGCTCTCGCTGAACGTGATGTCTGGCCAGAACGGGAGCTGGAAACGCGAAGAAGTCTTTTCGCCCATGGGGTTCTTCTTGGTCCTGCTGCCGCCCATCATATTCGAGTCTGGGTACAATCTGCACAAGGGAAACTTCTTCCAGAACATCGGCTCTATTCTGGTTTTCGCCATTTTTGGAACGACAATCTCGGCCTTGGTCATCGGAGCTGGAATCTACCTACTGGGACTGGCCGAGGTGGCCTTCCGGTGAGTCATCTGTATTCTGATGCACTGCACGACACGTTGCTTATTTTTGCTTTCAATTTAGACTGAGTTTCTCAGAGTCCTTCGCTTTCGGCTCGCTGATATCCGCCGTGGACCCCGTTGCCACTGTGGCCATATTCCACGCCCTGGACGTTGACCCAATCCTGAACATGTTGGTTTTCGGCGAAAGCATTTTGAACGATGCCATCTCGATTGTACTGACGGCATCCATTACACAGTCGGCCAACGCCAATGCAGAGGCCAGCACGGGCGAGGCTATGGTGGGTGCCCTGAAAACCTTCTGTGCCATGTTCTTTGCCTCCGCGGGCATTGGCGTCATCTTTGCCCTGATCTCGGCTCTCCTCCTGAAGCATATCGATCTGAGGAAACACCCCTCGCTGGAGTTCGCCATGATGCTGATGTTCACCTACGCCCCATATGTCCTCGCTGAAGGGATACACTTGAGCGGTAACTAGATTACGACTTTCCTGGATGATTCGTTCTAATCAAAGAGTTATATCTTTCAGGTATTATGGCAATACTGTTCTGTGGCATTGTCATGTCCCACTACACCCACTTTAACCTTTCAACGGTAAGCCTTTTCAAGATCGATTGATTAGCAATTGCATTACCAATCTTTTCCTGCAGGTCACCCAAATCACGATGCAGCAAACCATGCGTACCCTGGCCTTCATCGCGGAAACCTGCGTCTTTGCCTATCTGGGCCTGGCTATATTTTCATTCAAGCACCAAGTGGAGCTGTCCTTCGTGATCTGGGCCATTGTCCTGTGCCTAATAGGGCGAGCTTGCAATATCTTTCCCCTCGCCTTTTTAGTCAACAAGTTCCGCGAGCACAAGATAAATAACAAGATGCAGTTCATCATGTGGTTCTCCGGACTGCGAGGCGCTATTTCCTACGCCCTTTCACTTCACTTGAACCTCGATAGCCAGGAGAAGCGACACGTTATCATAACGACAACGTAAGTATGCCACTTGACCCCGACACCGTTTAGTAAGCAGTGAATCGTCATTTTTAGACTGATAATCGTGCTCTTTACCACGCTGGTGCTGGGCGGTTCGACGATGCCATTGCTTAAGTATCTTAAGCCAGGAAAGAAACGCCGCACACGTGGCTTTGCTCGGTCTACGGAGGAGGGCGGTCGCCGCAGCGGCAGCCGGAAGCGTTCCAAGTCGATATCACTTTCGAAGACCCGCGAATGGGGACAGGCCATCGACTCCGAACACCTGTCCGAGCTCACCGAGGAGGAGGACGTGACCTTCACACAGGCACGCGACCGTTTCGGCCGCCTGGACCGCAAGTACTTCATTCCGTTCTTCACGCGCCGCTTCAATAGCCAGGAGCTGCACGAGTGCAAGTCCCAAATGGCTGATCTGACGAACAAGTGGTATCAGGCGATCCGCGTGAGCCCCATGGACTCGGATGAGTCGGACGAAGAGATAGGCCTAGCGGCCAGTACTAGTCAGAACCATCTGACGCGATCCTAGATCCTGCAAAGCCCCAAATCACAAAGAGAACTAAGAGAGACGGAGGCTGTGTCGAGACACACATGTTTGTGGCCAAAGTGAACGAGTCGTATTTGCGGCTTGAGCTTAGATGTACCGGTGGTGGTTGTTTTCGTTATCCTTGTTTTATATAGTCCTGTTCCTTAGCTTCATTTAGATAAGCAGCACTTAAAGCAGTATTTGTCTAGTGTAACTACGTAAACAAATAGAAAAGTATTTTCGTGGCTGTATTTGTGATTTTGTAAGCTTTTGACCCAAAAATATAATAAATATCTAAATGTGATATCAATAAACAAGGATTCCAGAAATGGAGCAGGGAAACTAAATCGGTTTAATTTCGTTTTTACATAACAAAATCTCGCATCGCATACATTTGGCAAATCAAATCATTACATTACATTCGCTTATAATTGTGCCTAATTAAACTAAAATTGACTACAAAACAGGTGGCCTGGCCTGGCCCAGGGTGCGGTGCAGCAACAACCGTCTCTAGAGTTCCTCGTTTGGTGACGCGGAAGCCGCTTCCTCGTTGCTGACTGTAAACAAAATACAGAAGATCGATTTAGGAATGCTTGTGCGCAACTTTTGGCTTGTGCTTAATCAAGAATACTGATGCTGCCGACTCTGATGCACTGTGAACATCCGATATATGCGCTCTTATAACGACTTCATGATCAGCTCCTCCAACTGCTTGGTGTCGATCTCCGGCTGGCGACCACCCTCCGGCGCCGTGTTGAGCCAGTACTCGGAGGTGGCGATGTACACGGCCACAGCCGCGCCCACAATGCATCCCCAGGCGATGTGAGCAGCGCTATTGAAGATCACGTAGGTGGCCACGCACATGCCAAGGTATGTGAGCAGGCGCGTCATGCTCACGTACGAATCGCGCTTCTCCGAGGACAGGTCTTTGCCGCCACATAAATAGACAAAATTCAACCTTAATCTTTCCTCTCAAGCTTAAGGTTATACTGGTATACTCACCATGACACTTTCCGTCTCTTAGCTGGTACCCATCGGCACACTTCTTGCACATGTCTGGGCCATCGCCGTCGCATTCGTTGCAAGATCGGTCGCACTCGAGGCAGGTGAAGGAGCCCTCGTTGTTTACGCAAAACTGCTGTTCCTTGCACGCATTCGGCTTCTGCTGTTCCAGGCACTCGTTGATGTCTACACAGCCCGACTCCGTGTCCATTCTCCATCCCTCCTTGCACTTGCGGCAGCTCTTCGGGCCAGCTCCGGTGCAGCCGCCCTCGCCGCAAGCCGCGTGGCACTGCGAGCACAAAAGCTTCTTGTCGTCGCGGAAGGACTCAAAGTGCTCCGGGCCGCACTCGTTGCAGATGCTTCCCGTATATCCGGCGTCGCACAGGCACTTGCCGTTGCCCTTTCGCGTCCCGGCTCCCTTGCACTTGCCTGAAAATGGAAGGATTAATAAAAAAAAGGATATTTTCGGCATTTTACGAACCGTTTCCGCTGCAGTCTGAGCAGGGTTCACAGTTGGGACCGTAGGTGTTTGGCGGACAGCAGACTCGGAGCTGTTCCACGCATAGCCACGCATGAATGTCCGGCTGCTCCGTCTGCTTGTGGGTGAACCAATCCTCTATAAGGGCCTCATGCTCGTTGGCCAAGTTGTGGCAGTGATCCTTGTTGGTGACCGAGGAGTCGGAGCAGAGCTTCTCTTGGATCTCCACGAGCCGCACTTCGCTGTTCTTGTAGGAGCGGAGTTTCTCCTCCTCCCAGGCTGTGTCTCCACCCCCGTGTCCTCGTTTGGTGCGTTCCAGACCTGCCTTAAAGGATCCCACAAGCTGACTGCAAGCCCTACAGGGAGGCGGCGATAGCTTGTCGCCCGACGTCGTGGCCACTAGCAAGGGTAATATCGCTATTAAGTACCCAAATCTCATAATTCTGGATTTCCTTTCGTTTTCCCGGCGAGTTCTTAAGTTTACGTGTAATTACAATGTAGAAAAGTGTTGGTAAATGCCAAATTTCAGGTGGAGGCGAAGTCTGGCAACTCTCTTATTTCTAAGTGTGCGTTTATCGATATCGATATCAAAGCTCCTACTCTTCGTAAGTAAAGCTTATTATAAAGTTTATTTAAATTTTAATGAGGGGGAATTAACTTAGTAAATTCCCTCTCTGTATTTATACCATCAATACGTAGTTAATTCCCTCTGCCTGACCCACCCTTTTACATTTTTTAAGAAATTTAGAGCAGGTTGTGATTCTAGTCATGGCATAACAAGGCGTGTCAAATTAACCGTTATGTGAGGCGTCATAAACAAAATGGAGTACATTTGGGGCTTAAAACCCCAAATAGGATCGTTCCGGGAGAGTCCTTTTACTTGGAAATATTAATTTGTCCATATAAGAGTAGGTATTCTGTTTTATTTCAACATTATAATTTAAAAAGATCACAAATGATTTCCCGATCTTGTCATGGACTTTGGCGGTCCATTTACTGGTTCTTCTTATCTGGAAAAGGTACCATAATTGCTAACAAGAAAACTGGAAAGGATCACCAATTTTCTGCAGAAGCAGAAAGAAATCTATAAAGATCAGAAGGACTTGAAGGCAATAAGAGCAGTGGGAATTTTCAAAGTAATCAATTCCTTAAGAATCCCTCTTAATAGGCTTAAATTGTGGCATTCACTTACAAGTTTACTTCGTCTCGTATACTCCAAGACGTGGAAACCATACGAAGCCTGGAATCTTTCCGAGATCTTAGTACCATTGCCCTTAATAATGAAACTATAATAATAATATAATAATATAATAATATAATAATAAAGAGAAACTATAATATATAACATTGTTTATTTTTGGATTAAATGTGATAAGTCAGCTTTTCATACGTTTAACCAATTTTAGTATTTCTTTTGATTCATTTAGACTTTTCCAACGTAAATCAGTTTAAGAAGTATTTGTGCTGTCGCTTGTATTGGGACCGAAGACTCCGTCAACAACGAAGGATGAAAGGGGGGAACTCTGGGGCTCCTCGTCGTTATCCATATCAGCCATATACTCGTCCAGGCGCTCCAAGGACTCCAGAGCCTCGCGAGACTCTTTGTCGTCGGGAAACGTGTGCGGGTGCGGGTGCGTCGGGATTTGATCTTCAGCCGGCTGGCTGGATCCGGGATCGGATCGGTTGTAGCTGCCGTAAAGCTCGCGTAGCGTCGTGCGGGTAAGGTTGAATTCGCGCATTCCGAAGCTCATTTTCTGGGCATCCTCGGCGGCCTCACGCCGGGCCGCCTTCCTCTCGTCGTGAGCCACCTGTTCATCCTCCGTTCGCGGTTCCCCACCGTTGGCCGAGCTGTGGCGTGAAGACCAGGAGGTGGAGGCAGACTTGCGATTGCGATTGATGATCTGACGGCATTTGTTGGTGATTCCGCCCACGATCTCCGACACCAGGGCTGTGGCTCCCAGGAAGTAGCCCAGGGCCATCAGCAAGAACATCCCCTCCGTGTCCGCCGTTGTCAGTTGGCGCTCCTCTTGTATGATTTCCCTTAGCGAGCTCGACGAGCTGGCCTGCAACAGACGACCCGTGGCCGAGCGCTGCATAGCCCAGCTTACTTCGTTATTTATCTTGGTTATTAGGCCACTCTGCTGGGCCAGCAGGATCATGGAGTCGATCTTGCGCTTGTACACCGACTCGCGAGGAAAGAGGAACCCGATCTGGAAGAGGGCAAAGCACTCTTCACTCAAGTGGAGAGCCGATCGTCTTGATATGTTTCTATAAGATAATTACTTGTAAGTTATTGTAAGTAATTGTAAGACACAAAGGTTACTCATCGGAGAAATTCGACTGCACCAGGTATTCCAGCTGTGCCTTAGAGCCCAGGAAGGCGTAGTTCCAGAAGAAGCTCTGCGTTACGTTGCCAATGCCTTCCTCGAGGGTCCCGACAAACTCCATTTTCTTGTACAGCCTGGAGGTTGGGATGTGCGTGGAGTTCTGAAACCAAGTCTCCCAGCCGCCGTTGTCTTTGAGTACGTAATAGTCATAAACCATGCAAAACAATGCAATAAAAATGAAAATATTCTCATTTTAGGGAAACAGAGCTCACCCAAGGTGCCGACGCGGAAAAACAAGCCCAGCAAGTCCATCACGGAGTCCACGGTGTCGGGAAACGCAGGAAGCGTCACAAAAGCAATAATGCTGCCCGTATAGCACGACGTTATGATGATCGTAAACAGCCAGTAGGCACCAATCAGCAGGCGGGTGGAGTTCTTCTGGGTGTTGCTCCACGAATATCTACCAGTGAAGGTGAAGGCGTTGGTGAACATCCCAAACACGTACCAGAACATGTTCTCCACCTCTCCCCAGTTGCCCAGCAGATGACTGAGAGTAAGACGGTCGGTAAACACAATGGGGAAGATGCCCCCGAGGTAGACACAGATAAGGGCCACCCACACCGGCCACTGGAAGGGACCCATAATGGCTCGATACTTGGGCAGAGCCTTGGAGGCCAGCGTGATAAAGGCGGCGCAGTCTCGGGAGTGCCCCACGGACATCTCCGTGTCGCGCAGCCTTTCCTCTGTGAGGTAAATGCCCGACATTCCAATGTCAATCGCCCTCTGAGCAATTTGCTGCTGGATGCTATCGACAACGCCCCGCGTAAATGCTCTGGTTGGGGTCTCAGTAATGTCCATGGAAAAGTTGAGGCGCTTGGAGATCATACTCAGCAGGCGGAACTCCACCCCGTCCCAGCGCAGCTGCCCGATGCCTGAGGAGTCTAGAGTGCGAATGCGGAAGATGAAGGGCGGCTGGTTGGCCGCTGATACCTGGAATCGATGACCGGCAAAGCCCTGTTGAAACTTGGCCGGGAACAGATTGATGTGCGGCCGAGAGAATGCTCCTTTTATCCAGCTGGTCAGCACCACCGGAATGTTGGAACCGAGACCGTCAGCGTACAACTTGTGGGTGTACAGAACATAAGGACGCTCCTGTCCCGGGGGTGAGTAGGATGCCAAAATGTATCTTAATCCTATTTATACTTACTCTGAGTGGGTCCGCCATCAAGGACTCTCCAATAACCAACAAATTTACAATATTTGAGGAAAGCTCTGAGGCTAGAAAGTCGCGGAGCTTCCACTGCGTGGACCTTGATACGAGGACAACGCGACTCTCGGTTTGGGGACCTAATATCTTGCGAGTCATCAAGGGGTCTGACAAAAACAGAATATAGCTCTTGCAGTTGCTGTCTATGTGGCTCGTGAAGTGAGTGTTCTTGGCATCGTAGCGGGAGTTTATTTCGCCGTGGTAAAAGGTGATGGGAAGGGTCTGGAAGTCCTTGATTACTTTCAAAGCTTCCCTGAAGCGGGCTCTTACCTTGAACAAGTTCTCCAGAATTAGTCCGTCTGACTTTTCCACGAAGCTGTCGTAGTATATGACCGGAGGGCACTTTTTCAGGTAAGTCTCGGCTATTTTGTTGACCAACCCCACCAGGGAGTTGGTCTGGTCAAAGTTGTAGGCGTTCACGTGAAACTTAGCGGCCAGCAGATCTGCTCGGGGTTTTGGATTGCCATGAAAGGTGGGGTCGACCCTGCGTTTTTGACGCGGAGAGCAGCTTCCGTAGATTTCCTCGTTTAACTGATAGCGATTGATGAGTCGCCTGCTCACACAGTTTTCGGGGGTATCCAGGTATTCTATAGAACAGTTTCCAGCCATCCATTGGCTGACGAATAAAGCCAGAACTATCCACGCACCCCACATTGCGGATAGGCCTCCTGTTTACGATATGTCTTCGGTTGCAAGTGGCGTGGTCTTTTTATACCATCTCGATTGGGAAACCCTGCACGCTAGGGGTCATCACCTTATCAAATTATAGCGCCCAAAATCGCTGCAAGCGCTGGAATATTAATTGCAACACCTGCGGAAATACTATCAGAAAATCGTTCTGTACAGGATACAGGATACCCCACAATAAGACTAAACTCCAACGAATTAAATACTCAAATTTATTACAAACATACGTACACTCATACACATAGGTATTGCTTTTTACAATCGTTAGCACAAAATACTTAATTCACTCGTTTTGTCAGATAGATTTCTTACATTGCGCCTTGCTGTGGAAAGCTAAGCGTCCTAATCGCGTGTGTCCTTAAAATAGATGCAGATATGTCTAATTATATTGCATGTGAATCCCCTTAATACTTTCGCATATTGATATATTGATACCCTATGTGCTAATCTACGTTTCTTTCAATGAACTGAACTATCGGCTCTTTTTGTGTGAAGAACGGCTAAGTATTGGCAATCGTTTCATTGACTACTTTCGGATGTCCATCGATAAAAACTAAAACTCGGCAAATGTATAAATACAAGAAAGTTAAGGTTTGTATCGGAGATAAGAGAGAGCTAAACTATTTCATGCACCCAATGGAGGCGCCTGTTGTGAAAGAACTATACAAATGAAAATCGGGTTACAGGATGCTTTCTCCTTAGACTTGTGCACTTCTAGTAGTATGTAAATTCTGCTGCAATTCTTTATCACAAGTTAAACGAAAATGTATATAGTATCCTAATCTCTAAATGCGCCCGTCTAAGCGCCCGTCGCCTCCAAATCCTGTTAAGCGTGTCGAAGGACTCGATGCGCCATTTATTATTCTTAGTGCTTATTAGTCTAGTGCCTTACGCCTAATTGCTCTACGTGTACAAGGACTCTGTTGGGATTGCGTGCGCAACAACTACTCGGCAAAGGATATCCGTACAAGTGGCAATCTATAGGAATATACAGATATATATACGAGTAGGTATATAGGTATCGAGTTCGAGTGTGTATTTGTGTAGAGGGAATTGGAATAAATAATTTTTAGTAACATGCTCCAAAGAAATTAACTATGGTCGTTGTCCTTTTTTTTAGAAATTAGCTACTAAATTAGAGTACTAAGAGTAAGGAGTAGATGAAAACATTTAATCGAGTGAATTCCGTATTTTGAGCTCAGATGAAGAGGAGCCTGCAGCTTGTTCCCTGGCGTGACTGCTCGAGCTCTGGATCCACGGTCAATGCGTGACTGGCGGGGTGCAGAGCTCCTAGGGCGCGGGTTCCTCCACTTCGTTGTCGATGCGGGAGGAACGGATGCCCGACTTTCCAGTCCAGGGGTAGATGTCTGGACAGGGCTGACACGTCTTCATGTAGCGGACTCCGGACTTGTGCCACAGATTGCATACCTTCGGGTTGTTGCAGCGCTTGGGCCGATCCTTTATTAGAATGAGATTGGATTGGCTTAACGGTCATAGGTCGAAGAATATCGTTTAGGCTTACCGAGTAGTCGCACTGGAAGGGCTGGAAGGAGTTAATGCGCGAAGTGGGCGTGGGGTCTCGCACCCACTGCAGTGCCTGCCAGTTGGTTACGATCCACACATCCTGCATGGCATTGATGGCGTCGAGAAACTTTATGAAGCCCTCCTTGTGGTGGGGCTGCGTAAACCAGGCAGCGTGGTAGAACAGGCCAAAGGGTGCTCTTTGGGATTGAAAATACAATTAGATTTTTTTAATTATATAGAGGATAAGACGAACCTGTTCGTGGTGTAGTGTCGCTCAAAGTTCTTCATTATCATCTTGGTCACGCCCTCCGCATCGCTGGGATTGGAACAGGCGTCGCCCATCGAGCAGCGGCCTCCGTTGAGGTCCTGCCACATGACCATTGGCACTTGCCAGACACCTGGGTAGGAGCGGGTCGGACAGGGCGGAATCATGCAGTCGTGGAAGATCTTGTAGTCCAGGGTGTAGGGCCAAGAAGGCGGACGGTTCTCGTAGACCGGCATTGAGGAGTCGTAGGTGAAGTTGGAGTCGTACAGCATCTTGTACATCTTGTTTCCGCCCACCGAGAGGAAAGGAGCTCGCATGCCGCGCACATCGGACAGCTTTACTCCACCATATGCAGCTAAGATCTCCCGCTGTCCGGCGATTTCTCGAGTCCATTTCTTCTGGGAGAACTGCTCACCAAAGCTGTGCCTGTTTGGGGAAATACGGATTAGAGATGGGTTTATAGAGCATGGAATTGTGATTGTTTTAGTTTCGGGCGATGGTTTAGTCTTGGGAATGGATTTTTGGTGCGGATTGCGGTTGGAAGTATGTTTTCATAGTCTAACTACTACTGTGCATCTACTTTGTTGTCTTTGCTGTGGTTGTGTCAGTATTATCTGGAGATCCAGGATCCAGCGGCAGCTACTTACGAAACGGTGTGGGAGGCCATCTCGTGTCCATCGGCGTAGAGGTTCTGCACCTGACTGTAGTCGGTCCACTCGTGGGACACATAGAACGTGGCTGTGATCGGACAGCCATTGGGGTTGACACGGCCCTTCTCGAACAGATCCGTGTACAACTGCTTGTTCAGATCGTTGACGGAATCGTCGAAGGTCAAGAGAACGATTTGGGGGATGCTTTCAACCGGCAGGTCGCCTGGCGATGCAGATGAAGTGAATATGGAAAAGTGAGGAGAGAATGTAGTGGAAATCGGCTTGAGATTTGAAAGAGAAGCTGGTAACCAGAGGAAAAGCTTGGAAAGAATGTGTTCCTGGCTGATGCAAACCCAGATGCGAACGCTGACCAACGCAACTTACGAAACGGTGTGGGAGGCCATTTCGTGGCCAGCCGAGTACATGTCTTGGACCATTCCGTAGTCCGTCCACTCGTGCGACAGATAGAAGGTGCCGCGCAACGGGCAGCCGTTGGGGTTCCTGCGGCTCTTGTTGTTGAACAGCTCTTCGTAGAAGTCGATGTTGATGGCGTTGATAGCATCGTCGAATGTGATCAGGACGATTTGCGGCGTCTCTTTGACACTCAAACCGCCTATGTGTGTTGTTTATTGTGTATTTATTGTGTGTATAAAGCGGCTACGGCTGCCCTAAAATTTGACTTAATCGTAAAAGTACGTACCTGGAATTTCCTTGCCGCCGCAATAACAGTCGGGCAGCAGACACACATCCTTGCGACACTTGGCTGCCGTCTTGTCGGGAGTCGGTTGCGGGTAAATGGGATCTGGTCGAGTGGGTGGGTAGCGGTAGATGTCCACGAACTCCTGGGCTTTGGAGACGATGGTGCCGGAGGGCTTGAGGGTGGGCCGTGTCCGCCTAGATCGATGCGTGATGAAGACCCGCGAAATTATAAGACTTAATGGATTACTCACGGTGGATGAGTGCCACGGTTCGGTGTGGAACTGATATCCCGATCTTGGTTGGCGTAAATGGCACTGCCCCGGTTTCTATTGTTGTTTCTGCACACGATTTGATGGATTTAGAAAATTATAAAATTATACATTTGGAGCGTCAGTAAAGCGACACTATCAAACATAGATACAGGTTGCACTGTTAACTAATTTGTGCTACAAACAAGAGATACAGAATGAGTTCTTTTACACACAACACCATGATTGATTAGAGTCCAAGGGACAGATGAGTTTCTTAAGAATATCCTTAACCAAGTTAACCGACACCATCATCCGCAGAACAAACGAAATTTAATTGGCCAATTTTCGTAGATTTTTTTAACAGTGAGAACCAAAAAGTTTTGTATCATACTTATGTGTCACGTGTTTCGTGGGGAGTTTCGTTTATTTAGGCTGAGAAAAGACAAAAGTGTAGATTTTTGAGTAAAGAGCGCAGGGACACTGAGGAAAGGAAGGAAGATATTTATATTTTTTGTCATGACTTCGGGTCTTGAATCGCGGATTTGTACAGTGCTGCTCCGATTTACTATGGGAAAATGTGACACTGTAGGAACTACTAAATTTGCTCTCTGTAAAATGTGCGAATAATACCTTTGATTGCCAGTTGGGAGTCTGTGGTTGAACTCCCGTCAAAACGCTACTGAAATTCTTAAGACTAGTATCGAAGTGTCTTTTGGGAAGGAAGTTCGATTTAGGATGATTAACCTCTTAGTTCTCACAATTCTATCCAATTAGAGCAAATGAAAACGAATAAAAACGAAAAATAAGAATAATAAAAAGATCAGTGGAGAATACTGGCCACCACCGGTACGATTTCGGAATTATAATACGTACACCGTCTAAGATTGTTTAGGACTACTCGATTTACTTATTATTGCAACATTTTACACAGCAGCTTGAATTTAGTAGCGACTAAAATGACCCAGACGGCTCTCTGTCCGAACACGCGTTGGTTTCTTTAGCAATCACTACTGTGGAAGCCACTACTGTGGAAGACCAACATCAACCAGTATGGGTGTCGTAAGTACGGATATTAGAGGTGGGTGGAATGAGGGTGGATGAGACTATAGAGTGGGATCTAGAGAAAGCTAGAGAACAGCACTTTTCAGTACGGTACGGTACGGTGTTCAGTGGGAGGCTATAGGTATGGTTGTTGGTTGTGTTCGAACGCATTACGGTGATTCTAATAGAAGGATAATACAGATCAGAACAGAGAGAGAGAGCGATCGACTAATCTTGGGTGGTTGGGTGGATGGGTGGATCAGAGGGTGGTTTTGTTTGGCTGTACCTTGACGGGATCTCGTTGCATTTGGCGTTCAGTGTGTTGTCTGAGCACTTGACTGAGGCGACTGCGGCTGCGGCGGCAGGATTGCTGATGCTGCTGGACGGGTGCTGGTGGCCCTTGCTACTGCTGGGGTCGAAGCCGAATTGGAACTTGGGCCCCTTCCCTTTACCCGCCGCCAGCCCCTGCTTCGGCGGGAATCCCGCCGGGGAGGTGAGGCTAGAGCCGGCGCCGGATTGGACGGCGGCGATCGACGACTTAATGACATTGTTAACCCTCGAAGCGCGGGCAGTGGGCAGTGCAAACGTGGTGGTGGCGGGGGGTGTGGCAGTGGCGGTAGCTAAGGCAGGGGTTACCGGATTCGGGGTAGGTGGTGGGGTTCTGGGGCTACTAATTTCGGGGGTGCCTGTCGTGGTTCGTACAGTACTGGTGGAGGTGGGAGCCGTGGAGGGAAGGGACGAGTAGGCTTTTGGTGAGCTGGTGACCGGTCGCAGGCTGGTCTCTTCGGCGGTGGATCGAGGTGGGGCAATAGGCAACGTGGTGTCCGACTTTGGCGCCTGCTCAGGAAGCAAGTACGGATGTTTGATTTCATCGACGGCCGCATTAGTCTCCGGCACCGCGTACTCGTCCACAAATCGCGACGTACCGCTCTCGTCGCTGTTGCTGGATGTGTCGCTGCCGGCCAAGAACTGCCTTAGTTGCTCCAGCACATTGGCCGACCGGAATTTCTGCGCCCTGGCAATGTATCCGGCATTCTGCAGACTCTCTGCCAGCGTGCGCTCCGCTGTTTGCTGGCGATATTTGTTCGAGTAGAGGAACTTGACAGTGGGCCGCTCTGTGATGGCCACCACGTGCTCCGTGGAACTATACGCCGTCGCGCTTCCTGTCTCCTCGAGGCTGTTCTGCTGCCTGGCCTCCAGGGGTTGTTGTTGGCTGATGAGCGCCTCGGCCCGAGGTTCGTCCGCTACACTGGCCTCGTTCTCGATTGGCTTACGCTTGAGCGATTTGGACAGCACTTGGCCGTAGGCGGAGTCCTTGGCCTGCAGGGCGGCCTTGTAAACCTCATACTTCTCCTGGGGCTTGGCTGTGGGCTCTCTGAACACTCGGATGCGTTGTGGCTTTCGCTTCAGAAACGGACTGGGCTCGTAGCCGCTGGGCAGCCTTAGCTTTGGAGCGTAGGTGGTGGGCTCGTCCACGACATCACCGAGGCTATTCGAAGTGGGTACGGTGTAGCGGGAGTGGCCGCGCGGCCGAACTGGCGACTGGGAGACGCGAAGAGGCAAAGAAGCCACTACTGAGGACACAGTTGTGGGGATCGTGGTGGTTGGCACTGTTGGGGGAGGAGGCTCAGTGGTAGTGGTGCTCGTGGTGGTGCTGCTAGTTGTTCGGAGTAAGGAGGGCGCCGGTCTTTGCGGAGTGAACGTGCTAAGAATTGCGTCGCTGACACTAAAGTTGCGAGCATTTCCTGCAGCCATGGTGGCCAGGACGTCCTGGCTGGTGTTTCTCGTCGACGGGGTGAGGAAAAGGTTTTTCGGAGGCCTTGGCGTGGTCTGCAGAAAGGGTGGCGAGGCGGGGGAATTGGTGTATCTGGGTCTCGAGGTGGTCCGCAGATTGTGCGGGTTTTGGCGCTCATCCTGGAGCAGATTCTCTAGGCTTTTGTACGGGGAAACGAATCGCATGGCCGGGTTCGCCGTCACTCGGTTCACTCTGTCACTCTCCTTGGGAAAACTGGAGCGGGCTGTAAAGCTCGGTATCATGCCAACGATCCTTTCAGTGGTCGGAGTTATCTGGGCCTTTGGAACGGTCGTTGTTCTCAGGGTGCTGCTGGACTCAAAACTGTCCGCGGTCGAAGTCCGTATTTCAGATCCGGTACTTACACTCGCGGTGGTGGGCCTGTAGAAGCCCTGTTGGATGGTGGGTCTGCCGTTTCGCCAAAAGCGGAGAGGTGGGGCGTATGTTGTGGGCACTATTTCCGCATAATCTTCGGAAGCATCCGCTTGAGATGTAGTTGCTGGTGTGGTTGTTGTTGAAGTCGAAGTGGTCGTTGTTGATGTAGTTGTGGTTGAGGTTGAGGTGGAGGTGGAGGTGCTAGTGGTTTTATTTTCAGCCTGATCGACGTACAAGCTAAAGCCGTGCGATCCACTTTGTAAGCTGTATTGGATCGAATGTTTGGTCGGTCGCGATGTGCTCGAGCTATCCATAAGCTCATCCTGGGATGGCACTTTTCTTTCGCTTCCGGGTATCCTGAAACTCTGCGGCTCCACATCGGACAAAATGTAAGTTTGGATGCGCTTTCGCTGCTGCGGCGGTGGTTCCGTTGGGGCTGACGGCGCAGAATATTCCTCTTTAAGGGGTCGATAGAATGCTTCTCTGGGGCCAGTTTTCAGGGGTTTCTCCGACACCGAGTGCAACAGGTTGCCTCGCGGACTGGTACCGTAGGCTGCTGCGTTGATAAAGTCAAGAAATCTGGGCGCCGTGCTCGTTTCAAAGGAGCGACTGCTGGGAGCCTCAGCGGTTTGCACCTGGATGTTCTGACTCTCATCGAAGACAGTCTCGACCTGCTCCAGTTGGCTGCTGCTGGCGCTATCCCCCACCAAGGGCCATTGAGTAGTAGATGGTGCATGGAAGGCAGGGGAAAGGGAAAGGGATCGGGTCTGGTTGTGGTTCTGGGGTTGCGACTGACCATTGGATACTAGGCTGACCAGCGACTTGGCCAGACTCTGGAGCTTTGACTTGAGAAAAGGGTTGGAGCTGTATGTCGAGGGATTCAGTTTGGGATGTGCCGTCGTGGTTGGCGCTTTTCTGGGAGCTTGTGGGGTTGTGGTCGTTGTGGGTGTGGGTGTGGGTGTGGGTGTGGTGCTCTTGGTCTTTGACTGTGACTTGTGGGGAAGGTGTTGTTTGTGGGATTTATTTGCATGCGCTTTCGAGCTGTTGAAGAGACGTGTATTTAAATCAGTAATCTCATATGGTTAGTAACTTATTTCTATCTGTGTCGGTATTTCGGTGGTCCTAGCCTTGACTACCCTTTTGGTTCTCAGGTTCTCAGATTTCGGAATTCGAATTGGTTTTGGTTTTGGGGAGCAGGTTTAGGGGATCTTTTCGAGATGGCGGCACATGCTCATGCGTACGAGTACATACATATATAGCAAGACACCTGTCGGTTATCTTATGAGTAGACATGCAATGGATGCGAGTTCTTAATCACGTTACAGAAAGGTCGAGAGACAGAGAGGGTGGCGATATGTTCTAACAGTCAGCAGAGTTTCAGATCGATGGCATGATGCATTGCTTATCCTAGCCCAAGGCGATTTCTCTACGTCTATTTTAGAGGACTAGCTAACTAAGCGGGTGTATCTGTGTTTATCAAAGTTGGGAGATCCCCATCGTCGTCTCGACGATCTCTTCCAGCCTTACTATAGACTGTATTTTGTGGTGGCCGAATCTAGAAGCGCCAATGAGAGCTTACAATCTAATCACTTAATACTGGCTAAAGACAGATACTTCATCTTTTGTGGGCCTGTAAATGGGACTTTAATAATACCTTAATGTTTTTGTAGTTGTCGTTGATGGTAATGGTGTTGTTGTACTTGTTGTTGTTGTTGTTGTTGTGGTGGAGGTGGTAGTGGACTTTGTAATCTTAACGGCTTGTGTCGTGGGAAAGGAGGAGCTTCTTGTGGGAGTCGATTTCGTATTCTTGGATCGCGTCGGTGCCGCAGTGACACTCTTTCCGGTTGGAACGACCACATTGGCTGTAAGATCATAGTCATCCGCCTCGGGACGGGGCCCCGTTCGGGTTAGGGTGCGATCGCTCTGGTCGTAGTCCTCCGGCGAGCCGTACGCGTACTCCGCCGAACTGGAGTAGCTGTAATCGGACTGACCACCATCTGGGGTGGTCAGCCTGTCGTAGTAGTTGCGAATATCAGGGCGGGCAGCTGGAGTCGTCGAGGAGGGAGCGCTCGAAGGCGTGGCCCGTGCTTCCAGGCTCTGGATGGCCACTTGCTCCGGTCTGATAGATAAATGTATTGTGGTTGGTGGTGGGCTTTAGTCGGAAGTGTGTAAATTTTGATGTGTTTTCATGTTTGTGTGTGGATTCGTGTGCTTTCTGGTGTCAGACAGGATCTGGCTCTAAATGGGATCTATATGGTAAGCGGATCACCGAAATCTGATGGGATTCTAGGGGTCTAACACGGAAGGGTATCTTCGGTGCGATTCGGAGTTAGATTGCTCTGCAAGACTGACTGTTTCTGTGTGGGTGATACATTTGGTGGATCTTGGTGGATGAGTTTCTTCAAGATGCCCCCAACTCGAGCTTTGACGCGGTGATCTTGTTATCCAATGTTTACTTACCTCGGCGGCGAACGGGTTGGTTGATCGTATACGTTGTCCTGCTCGATCTGTTCCGATAGGATACAGGATAAAGATACAGGATACAGAATTTTGTGGACTCTTACCTGAGCATTGATGTCCTCGTCGTAGTCCGTGCTGTAAACCAACGTTGGCTGGTTGCCGTACGACACCTTTTGGGGTGGGGTGGGTGTGGCAGCCAGTTCGAGGGGGCGGTAAGTGGACTGAGTCTGCTGCTGGCGCACCACAGGCTGGTACTGTGCGGCGGGAGGAGCCTGCTGCTGTTGCTGCTGCTGCTGCTGCTGATCCCGCTGATCCTGCTGCTGTTGTTGCTGCTGCTGCTGCTGGTACTCTATGTCCCTGTATAAATCGATATCGTCGTCGTAAATAGAATAATAGGATGAATCGTAATGATGCTGATTTTGAGGGCCTTGCGCCTGCTGCTGCTGATGTTGGGGCTGTTGTTGTTGCGGTTGTTGGAATGGTGTTGGCTGTAGCTGTTGTTGTTGCTGCTGAACCTGGTGAACCTGCTGCTGCTGTTGCTGCTGGTAGCCACCCCCGCTCCCATGATTAAATATGGATGCATTGTAGTAGTTACGATTGAGTTCTTGTGACTGTGGTTGTGGCTGTGGCGTTGGCTGTACAAAGATGTTAGCGGGTGGTGGCGGCGCCCCCAGCGATGACGGTGAGGATGACTCAACTCTGTACAACACACACATGGTTGGATTGGATTTTTGGGAGTGATGATGTCGTGTGAGAGGCGCAGATTATTTACAGCAATTAGATAATGGGAATCAATGGTGAAGATAATTTAAACAGGAGAGAGAAATGGGTAAAACGAGATCAAAACACATTTCATTTAAACTCAGGAATTAGCGATACCAGAGATCAGATGGGCGGATAGCAGGCAGGCAGTTAGTGTGGTGAAACAAAGTTAGATATAGAGTTAAATTTTGGGTTAGGCTTAGGTTAAAGTAAAAGTTAAAGTTAAAGTTTGAGTAGCCCAGTCCAGAACATTTTTGTTTAGTCAACTGTACAGGTTCGATCGAAATCGTTTAGTAACGGGTCGTTTATGGTATATGTACATATATCGGCTGTATTCTCGTGTATCTGTATATTGTGTAGCGGCACAAAGTATTCATCCAGCAGCGAACCAACTCTGGTTGTCTCTCATATCTACCTGTGTCGCTCTCCACCTGCTGCGGTGTGGATGGAGTTCAGATGTAGGCCGCCCAGGTTGCTGTGTTTACTATTCTGTCCTACTTCGGTTTGATTCCTGCCGGGGGAGGAGCTTTCCGGCGCTGCAGTCATCCACTTGTGCTGGCCTCTGGACCGCGGTCGCGTAGGGATCCGCCCCCGAGTGGTGCTGCTGGGAGTTGTTGAGATCGGGCCGGCACTTGTGCTGGCAGTGTAGGACGGAGTAGGACGCTTGCTGTGCGGAGCGGCGGTTGGACTCGACTCTGGGAGCTGAGGCAGCCGCTGCTTCAGCTCCTGGAAAATATCGCTGGGAAAGCTGATGAACGACGGCACTCCGGCCTCCACGTTCGGTTGGTTCAGTTGCGAAAAGTTCGGAAACGGACGGCGCGTGGTGGTGGCTTCCAAGAAGCCTGTCTGGAAGTTTGGAATCTTTATCTTGCCCGGCGACTCGGTGATCATTTGTGGACGCGGCGGGGCCATGGTCTCCGACATGGGCATGTACGGTGGCATTTGCGAGGGCGGCAATATGTCTCCCTCGTCCTCCTCGTAGTCCTCGTCGTAGTAGTCCGTACTCTCAGTGGTCGTTGTAGATGTCACTCGGGGAGTGTTAGGAGGAGAAGTAGGAGGCTTTGGGCTTTGGGTGATGCTGCTTGAAGTCTGCTTGTTGATTTGGTTTTGTATGCCCTTGATGAAGCTCTCGTAGCCTTTGAGGACTCTCGTCGTCGTCGTCGAAGGAGTCGTCGTGGGCGCGGTTGGCTTGGTTCTAATTCGAGGCTTCTGCGTGGGTGGCGAACTGACAGTTGTTGGTGGCACTGGACTGGTGGAGCTGGGACTTCCCGTAACAGGACGGCTCTGAAGAGGCCGATTTACTGGTCCATGCCTGTTCCCATTCTCCTTTCCATCACTGCTGACCTGTTTGAAGTACTTCATCAGTGGATTCAGTGCCGGATTGACGTTGGCCAGATCGCCGGACTTTAGGTTGGCCATGAACTCGTGCACGTTGAACTGGAAGTTTGTGAGCTTCGACTTGGCGGTGGTGCTGGGCGCCTCCGTGGTGCTGATTGATTTGGTAAAGGTCTGGTAAGACTCCGGCATGCTGCTCTTATTGGCGTAACTGATTCCTACCGGCAGGTGTGAGAAGTCCCTAAAGGGAACCTGCTGCAGGCTGTTGTGCCTGTTGTAGGCCAGATTGGGGGCAGATACCACATGAACCGGGGTTACGGGCGGGCGCAGCTTGACGACCGAGTGGCCAATCTGGTTGGGCCGTTCTGAGGTGAAAACGCCCTTCATCTTCTGGTTCGCGACAATGTTGTACTGGAAGTAGCTGCTCTCTGTTGTGCTCCTCTGACCGTCGCTGTCTGTTCCTATACTGTACTGGGAGACCAGCTTTCCCGGATAACTTGAAACCTGCTGGTTGTTGTAGAACCCTCCCATGGTGCTGTACTGCCCGTTGGGTGTAACCTGCTGTTGGGCTGGCTTCAAAGGGTCCGCTTGGGAGTAATAGGCGAACGGAGTCTGTGCCGTACTGGGGGCTACGGGAAGGGATGTGGAGGCTGTTGGGGTCACCGGTTGATTGTCCAGATGGAAGTAGGAAAAATTCTCCGCCTGTAGTTGCTTGCGCCGTTCCTTGAGCTCCTTCAACTGCTGGATGAGGTAGGGCAGAAGGTCGCCGGGACTCGAGTGTTGCGGTCGGGGAGTATTAGGTCCAGCAGCAGGTCCTGCTGCAGCGCCCAATCCATAGTAGTTTCCGGCAATGGGTCTAAAATCATCCTCCGTTGGCGGCGGAGGCAGTGAGAGATTGTAACCCGTATAAACGACCTTTGCCTTCTGATGGGGTCCGGCGGGTGCCACTTGCTGTTGCTGGTTGAGATAGGCCTGGTAGCCGGGACTGAGCTGGTTATAATTATGGTTTCCGTAGGGCGCCTGGGTGTGGGTGTTGGCGCTGGCGGGATTGGGCGGCGTCAGGTAAGGATTGTAGTTGCCAAAGGCGTATCCCGACTGCTGCTGTTGGAAGTTTTGGGCAGGCGGAGGAGCATCGATTGCGCGGTAGCTTTGGCCCGGCCACTTCGAGGAGCGCTGTCCCACGGGTCGTAGCTGGCGGGGTCGTCTCTTCGACTCGCCGGTCGCCGCATCTTCATCAGCTCCTGCCTCCTCCTCCTCCTCCAGCTCCACGTCCTCACTGGCGGCCTGCTGGTAGTCGAATTCCATAGAAGCCAAGTTCTTGGGCTGGCTGATCTTTGAGGAGTATTTCATGGGCTTAGTCGTCACCAAGCCTGGAGCCGCTTCGTCAAAGTGTTCTTGGGAGTTGTTGGACAAGTTGGAGGCTTCACCACTGATCGGAGCCGTGGTGCTGCTTTCGGGCTCCTGCACCTCGCTGGACGTGTTGGAGTCGTTTGGAGTCTCGGTTTCTGCGATCGCACTGTCGGTGACCTGGTCAACTAGATCGCGCCGCTTTCGGGTGCGTCCTGCGTCCTGGCCTCCATCATCGAGTCGGTTGTGTAAAAGTTCGTTTTCGAGTGTGCGGTCTTCGTCCAAGGTTTGGCTGTTTTCGTACAATTGTTCGCCAAAGTAGTCGGAATAGTTAGGAGTCGTAGTCGTGGTTTATAGTTCAGTGTTTGAAGTGTCGGTGTCGTCAGTGTTTTGGAGCAAGATTTAAAGATAGTGCAGTATGCATTGTATGAGAGAAAAGAGCATGTAATACGATGAGAGTGGCGTAGAATTTGGAGATCAGTAAGAAAGTAGTGGCATCAATTGAGAAGCACGAAGGATGAGCAACTATATGAGCAAGAGCTAGAAGCCGAAGAGATGAGTTTTGGGCTTACCTGTAGGCCGTTCCAAAGGCGTACGATCCGATCTTGCCTGTCTGCGGGATGGCATTAATGCTAGCCTGGTGGATAATTCCATCGCGATCTCGCTGAACCTGGCTAACGGTGCTGGGCTGGCCGCGGTACACGCGCTGTTGGCGATCAGACTCCTCCTCCTCTACGGGCGGTAGTGTTTCTTGTGCCTCGGCGTACAGCTAGGTAGAAGAGAATTTTCATCATTTAGTGAAAATGGATATAGGATCGATCCTCGAATCGTCAAAGGTATTCCCCTTGTAAATGGGATAAAAATTGCCCAATATATAGACATCCATATGGGTTCTTCCGATGCATTTCCCTATTTTTCAAAGGATTCCCATCAGAAAAATTGACCAAAAAATCTAAAAATTATTTTTTTTTTTTACATTTTTAGGTGGATTGATAGAGAATCGATCCAAAAATATTTTAAATGTATACCCCTTGTGAATCGAAGGAAAATTGGCCAAGATATAGACATCAGAGTGGGCCAAATGGGTCCGTCCCTCACTTTTCCCCATTATTAATTTTTTTCCATCAGAAAAAATGACTAAAAATCTAAGAAATATATTGCTCTCAGATTTTGA
The DNA here is from genome assembly GCA_035047325.1 of Drosophila vallismaia. NCBI lineage: Eukaryota > Metazoa > Arthropoda > Insecta > Diptera > Drosophilidae > Drosophila > Drosophila vallismaia. Next base: position 793,738 of record JAWNPU010000094.1, read on the forward strand.
GGCAGAGTAATAGAAAATCGATCCACAAATCTTTTAAGGTATCCCCTTTGTGAATCGAAGAAAAAATTGGCTAAAATATGCATTTGCCCATTTTTCCAAGGAGTTGAATCAGAAAAATGACAAAAAATCTTAAAATTATTTTGCTTTAAGATGTTGTTGCAGATTGATAGAGAATCGGTTCAAAAATCTTTTGAGGTATTCCTTTTATGAATCGGATGAGAATTAGCCAAGATATAGACATCCGAGTGGGCTTTCGGAGTGGGTTCCTCTCCTTGAGTTCCTTGTTTTTCAAAACATTTTAATGAAATATGTATTCTTTTGATAGTTCAGCATTAATAATTAATAGCACATTTATTTCTCAGGTTCAAGTTGGTACGTGTGGAAACCAGTTTGATATTATAATCGTTCCATTGTGTTTGATTTCAATTTAATTAAGGGCTCAATGGTGTCAAGATAATTTTGAAAAATATGCGAAAAACCAGAAATGTATTATGTCTTTTGACTTTTGATAATTATTCCTGATCTTACCGAAAAGATATTTGAACGTTAAAGGGAATCAGTGTAAGAACTGGTCCCCAAAAGAGTAAGCTGGACATCCCAATGGTTCAAGATCCCAAAGCACTCACCTTTGCTATGTCTTCCTGGGAGTCGAGTAGAGGCTTCGGCTGACCGCGAGATGTAATCACCGGGTTTGGTGGAACGCGAAGCTCCGGAGGAGGCGGGATGTGCTGCACCTGGGCTTGGATCACCTGCGGAGGGGATCGGTGGTACTGCGGCGCCACGGTTGGCGCCTTCGAAACACCGGCGCCCGGGCTGCTAAAAGCGGATCCAAAGCGTACTCGGCTGGGCACATGCTGCTGCTGCTGCTGCACCTGCGTCTGTGCCTGGCTGCGTGCCGAACCGCGCTCCGAGGAGGAGGAGCTGTCCACCAGCTCGCACCCCACGTTTCGCGGCCAGTCGCAGGTCTGCAGCTCGTGCGAGTACATTAGTCCGCCGGTGCAGCTCTCAAGCAGGGCTCCGCCGAAAACGCACACGTAGTATTGGGTGCAGTCCGTGGGATGGGGGTAGTAGCCGAACTCCTCGGGGCAGTCGAAGCTAAGGCCATTGGAGCTGGTGGGTTTTGCGTTGGTGCCGAAGCTGCGGGAGCTGGTGACGCGGGAGGAGCGTTTGATTTGTGCCTCTGTGTATCCTGAAAAAAGAGTTCCAAAGGATTTATTCATAGTTGTAAGTTATTCGATGACAACATAGTTTTAGGAAAATTAATTCCAAATGTCAAAAAACCAAAGCACCAAATTCCAAACTTGAACTTGGAACATTTCGGCTTGATCTTAAACATACAAATTCCTGGCCTTTGCAAGTTGCACCTGTTCAGCGATTTGGAAGCTTCTCTTTAAAAGTAACTGCCGGCTGATTGAGGCTGCAACATCTTGATTCTGCAGGAAGGGGCACAAGGTGCAGAAGTTGCAGAAGTCACGTTTTTATTTGCACTTTTAATTGATTTCTCTCACAAAAAGATGCGAGCAGTTGGGTCGTCGACTTTTTGTCGATTGTTATTGCCTCGCTTGACCTTCTCAAGCTTCTAAGCTTCTAAACTAAATGCCACTGGCAATAAAACCAACAAACTTAATACAAGTTATTATAAAGAATTTGCAGTTCTGAAAATGAAAACATGAGTGGCTTAATGGTCCGTGAAGATGGCGGAAACACCTTCCATAAGGAAAGAACCTTTAGGAATCGTCAGATCTTGATTTTATTACCATTGCGGTACTGTTATGCCAGTTGAGACAAAGCGCTCCTTTTTTAGCACTTGACGCGGGTTTAATAATCGTTCGGAGTTTATTCCCCTCGGTCGCCTCGCTTTTTTGTTGCTTTTTGGCACACGAGTCCGGAATGTTAATTGAGAAACGCCAGCCCACGGCTGAAGAAGGAGAAAGAACGGCACATATGAGTTCGGGTTGCATAACACCCAAAGTTTATGGCCGTAATGGCAATCTACCTCGCCAGCATCCAAAAGAGCCAGAGCACTGGATTGTGCTGAATCAGGCTTCAAGTGGTGACAATTTGCGGGTAAAAAAGTTTTTAATTATAAAAACGTGCCGTTAAAACCGAGCTTTTATGCTTCAAAAAGGTAACTGCACCCAAATAAGAGCTGACCTCAAAGCAGAATGAGCTTGGCTTTAACGAATATAGCATAGTGTGGTCGGGGAAGTCGGGCAAGTCGGCAGCGAACCCCGTTTGAAGGCAACAAAGCCCGACTAAACAAAAATACCGAAAACTGATTACACCGAACAATTGGGGCTCAATTTGAATTCAATTGAAATCAATTCTTTGCAATCAAAGTTATTGCAGCTTAAATGCTGCGCAAACAACGCCAAGTACGGCGTTCCAAGGCAACTCCGGACTCCGGATGGCGGATGGCGGCTGGCGGATTGCAATAATTTCGTTGCTGGTTGCCTATCTGTTTTATTACATGACGATACCCAATAAATTAACTAGTCCCAGCCCCCGGACGAATTGAACGTTAAATGTTGCATAAGAGTTGGGTTGGGCTGAGCATTCATATTTGGTGGGCTGGGATTGGGTTTAGAATGTTTCAATCCGCTGACTGACTGAAACCATCTCAAGTTTGGGGTCTGACAAGTTGTGGGTCTGACAAATCAGTCCCCAGGTCTTTGATATTTAATTAAAGAGAATTTTAATTGAAAAGTGAAGCCACTTTTATTCCCAATGTGGCAAACAATAAGAGGTCTTGTCATTGCCATTATGCTGCACTTTTGACTGGACACGAGTATCACGAGCACGAGCCCGCCAATGTTTTAGGCCGTTTGATGAACCCGCTCTTTCCATTCACTTTTGCAATAAGGCCACAAGAAACAACAAAGAAACGAATTCAGCCAGGACTGTTATTATTGTGATTGGGCGTAGATGAATCGCTAATTCAAGGTACATGTGCCCCCACTGTGATCCAATAATCGCGAAATAGGGGAGAAAGGAGCCGCCATGGTGCCTGAGGTAACCATGGGACTGGATTCATCTCCTAAGACTTTCACGTAGTTAGTGTAACAGTGAAACAGTGTCAAGGCTCCGGGAGGGCGTCCATCCAACCCCCTATCCGCCCCAATTGGCATGCAGTGCAGCCGGCACGCTCCACAAATTGTGTAATTAACGCGCAAAAACGTCGCAGACTTTGCCTCCAGAGCTACATTGACCGACTGAGACTCCGATTCCGATTCCCATTCCGACTCTGACTGGCAGATATACGACGTGCCGCTGGCTCACATCGAAAGCAAATCACGTGCCAGCGGCAATTGACCATGCCGGAGCATGGAGAGCCCAGGCCTGCCGTCCGTGCGGATGACATTTGTATTAGGCACTGGACAGACCGCCAGTGCACTTGGTTGTTTGCATTTGTAGCTTTTGTTGCTTGCCAGTACTTGTTATTGCGTTTGTGTCGCCGCTGCGGGAGCTGTGCAATCCCACTTTCTGCTCCACTAAACAGTGCGACTATGTACGTTACAAGCGTTACAAGCGGAGCTAAAAAGCTAAAGCTAAACAGCTACACTGCGAGAATGGAAACCCCTTCTATGGCTGACCCCAAGAGCCACGGAGTACGAGCTAGCAAATAGTTTCTTTCTTTAAGCCCTGGCAAACATTTTCCAATAGATTTTCCTCAGTACACAGCCAAAGCTTGGGCTCGAGCTGGCCTGGTGTTATGCAACGCGCAGTAATTCGACCATAAGCCTGATTGGTTTCTTTGGCGCTTGTTGTTTGCATTGGCTTCTTTTTTGCAGAAAGGCCCACTTCTTGTAGCGAGCAAATGCCGGACAGTTAGCGACTCTTGTCGACAGGAAAGAATGTCATTCCATCCAATGTTTCATGTACAAAACTGGCCAACAAGGAGAGCCACTCGACCCCACTTCCATGCCCCAAAAGAAGATGCTACCCCAGCCGAGAGTAACCCCTGGCTTGCCCCCCAAATTCGGAAGCGTGCCGAGCGCCGAGCGCTGTGCAGCTCGTGGCCTTTTCGACCGCCGGTGTGCCCAAAGTGCACTCGACCAACAACTTCTCGGCCATAAAACGTGGCTTGATGAGCAACTTGACTTTCATGTCAGTCGGAAGCGACCATAAAACACGCCACTCAGATAAATAAGCATCGTGTTTGGACAACTTGCTGAAGACCAGCGTGAAGCTTTTTATTATCAATTTATTTGAATGGCGCTCTCGAGCGGTGCTGGCTATTTAAAATCAATAAAAGTGTCGTATCGCTAAGCGATGAATATTTATAAGTGACCCTTGACGGCTGGGATTTCTGAACTCTAATTTCTGGCGGTGACTTTGGCAGAGTATAGGCCGTGTGTCACCCGATTGTTTGCATTGATTAAGGTTTCCGTGCACTAGGCGTTAATTTATGTAAAGCCAGACTTGTCTAGTGTCCCACTGAGCTTTAACGAGGTGGTGATGAGGCCCAGGCGTTCCTGGGCCAAGAGCCGGACCGGGCCGTTGATGCGTCAGCAAACCGCGTCAGCGTTTGGCGGCATTTCAACACTGCCTCCGACTTATTTGCGGCCATAAAATTGGCAACCGCCAATAGCATGGCCAAATTTAGGCAAACGGCGCGAAACATTGCACTAATTGCCACCTCGTTTGGCAGCCACACAGATCTGATTTATGTCCCCCGTAATGAGGCACTTTACCACATCGAATTTGTGCACAAAAAGAGCTGGATGGGCCATAAAGAATAGGGTTTCCCAGCCAATAACTCGGTTTCGACACCATGTACGAGCCACTTAACAAGCCACCGTGCTCGCCCCCTTCTTGGGGGGTTACTTGGCCCTTCGATTTTAATTAAGAGGTCGAACAATTTCTTTTGGCATGCTCACCAGTCCGAGTGGATGGCTCAATTTCGCTTTCGCGTGCCACGCGATTGAACTTTTAATTAAACGCGCTGACCACGGCGAGCACCCGGCAGGTTTGTTGTCTAAGTCTTTCGATTCGCTGGGTGCGGCCCGCAATTAAACGCACGCTAGCCCGCTAGACGGAAATATAAATCACGGCCCGGCTCTCGGGCGCACTTTCGTTTGTTTTCTTTTCAATCGACTGCACAAATCAATGAAAAGGAAGGAGGGCGTGCCTACGAGCCTCGAAGGGGCGGCAATGGGAAAGACTGCCGCCCCAATTGTTGCATTCCCTCGTTTAGTTTTCTTTTCATTACGAAATCCCCACAGCTGACCAAAACTACAACTCCAAGGTACCCTGGTGATTCCATTCGCTTCACATTTGCATGCTCACAAAACTAACTAGCAGGAGCATCGGTTTCGGTTTCAGTCGAACTCTTTCTTTCTAAAGAAAAAAGTTGGGCTTCAACTCCAGCTGCACTTTCCGGCTACGAGTTGTGAGGAAATAGTCCCCCGCCTTCCACCATACCTTCCGCTGGCACGTGCCTTAAATGTTAAAGTGCGTTTCTAAACCGCCAGGCTGCTACCAGGCTGGTCGCAAATTTTTTCTCAAGCAAGCTATAAACAATTAGCCACGAGTTGGAGCATGTGAAGAAGTAAAGCTCCTCGAAATATTGCGAAATACCGTGTGTAACTAATACACGTAGTTTAGAAAGTAAAGCAGGCCTGATCGGATTCTTGGGGCGGAAGTCAATAGCCAATAGTAGTGCATTTCCCAATTTAGAAAGGAGGCCCGCCAGAAACACTGACAAACAATATTAAAACTACCTAGATATCACATTTTGATACAGATTGATAGAGAATCGATCAAAAAATCTTTTAAGGTATCTTCCTTGTGAATCGAATGAAAATTGGCCAAGATATATGGTAGACATCAGAGTGTGTCATGTGACTCCGTTCCATGTAAATATTCTCCATTTTTCATTTTTTTGACATCAGAAACAATGACAAAAATTCTAAAAATTATTTGTCTCGGAGATTTTGACGCAGATTCGTAGGGACTCGATCCACAAATCTTTTAAGGTATCCCCCATGTGAATCGAATGAAAATTGGTAAAGATATAGACATCGCAGTGCGCCATATGGGTCTTTCCATGTATTTGCCCATTTTTGAAGTTTTAAGCAAAATGAACTTTGGAAAAATTAAAACAATTTTATTAAATAATATAATTATGAGGGTTATGCAGTGACCCACAACATAGCTTATCTGCCAAGAAGCGCCTGGGGAAAACTTTCTGGGCGATGAAAGCATCGCTTTGTGAGCAGAGCGCATCTCGCTGTGTCATCAAAATTGAACCATTTCGGTTTGAACGGTCGGTGGCATGACAGATTTGGGGGACTTGGTTCCAAATTGGGAGCCAGAGATGGCATACAAAGTAAAAATGAAATAATCGCCATGAGCAGCGGCGGCGTAGTAAACCCATTTCGAGTGTACCACAAAACAGGAAATATGCAGCACTTACTCAGGCTCTGGCTTTGGTTTGGGTACTGGCTCTTGCCTCATTGCTTTCCTTTCGTCGTGGCTGTGGGCCACATTCAAAGACTAAGTAGAGCTCCGGCCGTAAGCGCTTTTTGGCTATTATGCAACGTGACTATCGAATGGCTTACTGGACGGCTTTGTGTTGCCAACAACACACTCCGCCAACAATCGACCGCTTTTCCTCTCAACTATCAACTATTTTGGGGGAGAATGCTCCAATTGCTGGCGAGCCTAGTCGCCTGGTTGCCCGGTCGCCCGGTCGCCCTGTCACCCGTCTGGCAGCCCGAACTTTCTTTCCCCACTTGCGAGCTGCTAACTGATATGCAATGCGGTTTTGGGGTATTTTCGGGTTTTGTCTTCTCGATTCAGTTTCAGTTTATCACCTCCTAATGATCTTTTGCCCGCCGACTTTTCCTTGTGCGAGTCGATTATTCGGTCTGCTCCAGTTGCTGGCTCAACTTTACGTGATCCTGTGAACTAATTCGAAAGTAGTGCACGAACAAGCGAAGGCTGTTCCCAGAATATGCTGGTTGAACGGGGCATGTGGTCACCCCAGCCATGTGCAACAGCTTAGAGCCGCCACCTGTCCACTCGCCAAGCCTGGCCAGTCGGTTTTCGGAGCACGCAGCGCCAACCACTCTCGTTATGACTGGCAATATGACACTTGTGGCACACGATTTTATCCACTGGGCAGCTTTTCAAAATGTTAATTGGCAGCCAACTTTCAAATACAGTCGAAATATGGCCGTCTCTAGCCGTTTCTGGATTCGGGTCTGGAAGGCTCTCAATCAAGGAATGCTGGCCAATCCAGAGTGCTGTTCTACAAGGGACCTACAAGGGTCCCTCCCAATGGCATTCCTTGCCATAAACCACATTTGCATTTGAGTGGCCCAAAAGTGAATGCTGCTGTTGTTGCTGCCCAGTATTGGCGACAAAAAGCACAGAAACATTGCTGCGAAAGTGGGTCAAACCGAGAATGTTGCATAACCACTAGAGACAGACGGACGGACGGCGAAGCCAGCCTGCTTGTGTGCTGGTATCTCAGATCTTTTTGCTAGTGGCGGCAACTAGACCACGCGACTAGACCAGACTAACTAGTCTAAAAGCGAAACCACGACGACGGCAACATAGACAACATAGACAACGCCACATTGTGGTGGCGCAAGGCTCCCTGCCTCACTGGTAGCCACGCCCACTTCAAAATCGATCACTTTCGCTTGTTGCCGCAACCGGAGCCCGGAGAACTGTGAATGCAACCTGAACGAATGGCAATAGTAGTTCGATTGGTCGTGTGTCGCATTCGCAATGAGACCGCAGTAACCGGAGTGGGAATGGGAATTGAACGGAGACATTACGGGTCTCCGCCAGATCCCAGTTAGAGCCCCCAGTCTTGGGTGCAAGGAATGTGAACCCGATCGAGTGTAAAGAAACAGATTTTGATGTTGTAAATCGCATTGTATTGTCTGTATGAGTAGGTATGAAGGGAGCTCGTTTTTGTGGCAATCATGGGTTTCATGTGACCAGAATTGCCACATAAGCTTAGAAACACGACTTCAGGAGAAATCCCCTAACGAATAATCAGGCTTGTATCAATTGGAATACTAAATGGGTGCTTGCCTTGACCGCGACGGAAGATCAGCCTGCAGACGAGACCGAAGATTGAAGACGGTCACGCCCCCTCCCATCTTGTGCCTGCGAAGGTCACGGCCCATCCCTCGCCAGCAGTCCCCTTACCCTTAAAGAGAAAACAAGCGAAAACAAAGCGGTGGGCGGCGAGCAGCGGGCAGTAACAAATTGCAAAGGCAACAAACCATAAATTTGGCAAACATCATCAAAATCGAAGGAAACACTTACAGCGTGTGGATGGCCGACAGCCAAAATTTACATACAGTTAACCATTTCTGCTTCAGCAGATTGCAGCCCATCTCGGATTGCGGCGTATACCGTTCGATTCAACACGGCTAAACGCCCCGCCAGCTACATCTCCGCTTCTGATGAAGCTGCTTTTGACACAGACTCCCGCGGGTCAAGGTACTCGCATCCATTAGACAAGGCAGCCGAGTCAGCCAACGAAAATTGCTGACCCGAGTAGATACAACCGAAAAAATAAACCGTAGAGAAGCAAGAAGAAAGGAACAGGCCATGCGGAATGAATTTCTTCTCCAAGATTAATTGGACAGTGATCCTCTTCATGTCTGCGATTCGACTGCGGTTCTTTGGCCACACAGGTGTGCGGAAATCGGCAGCTGTGCGTTCGGCGTTTGCTAACTCCCAGCGGCAATAAGAAACCCTGACAGTAAAAGGTTGGGGGACCGCGTTGCCCAAATGATCGAGTACAGTCGGGCAGCAGCGACAAATTCGAGCCTGTCACACTAGGGGACGGCCGTCATAAGAGCTTAGTGGCAACAACCATTTGCCTTTCACTTTTCATTTAAATGAATTTGATAAGCACTAGAGCAGCTTAGCTGTTCCAAGAGCTCCAACTCAACTGCAACAATGACCAGTCCAACGAGCATGCCACAAGAAACAACTTGATAGTGCCGGAAATCTTTGCACATTTACCTGGCTACTGCTTTACATTCCCGTACTTGTTTCGGCACACGTCTACCCCAAAATCTTAGTACTTGCCAGTAGCAGTAGCAGTAGCAGTTGCAGTTGCAACTTGCAACACTCGCTGGAAGTGGCAAGGCAGCTAGTCGACGCGCGGAGCTCCTCGAAACGATCATTTAAGTTGAATTGACATTAAAAAAGTAACTAATTGCCTTTTACAAACATCAAACAGCAATTATTAACTTTAGGATATGGCTTTATGGACTAATGTTGTTCTTTTTCCTTGGAAAACTGTTTATATTAAAACATAAAACATAATGTGTACAAATTGCTTTTCAATAAACTGTAATTCGGTTTACTGCTGCGTAATGAAATGCTCTTTTTTTAACTATACAAATTACTGTCTTCATTTTGTGCAGTTTCAGAGTTGTTTAGTTAAATTTGCCATGGGTATCGTAAAAGTTTTACGATAAATTATTTTTTTGCCAACTCTGCGGTAGCTCGCTTCAAATTTTCCAAACAATGCGGTGAATGGCGGCTGGAGGCTCAAGCGAGTGCCACAACTATCTCCGAGGGTTGATACCATTGTCTGAGGTCGTATGTTTTGTGCCCCCCAATGTGTTATCATCCGGCGCCTTCCGAGAGCTTCTTGGGCTCCCGTTCCCACTCCCGCTTCGAACGGAATAAGCTTGGTTCAAAGAGTTGGTTCAACTTTCGAGCCTAGGCCTCGATTTCCGCTCATTGTTCGGGTCCCAATTGGAGCTTCCGCTTTTCACGATTTGGCGAATTGGCTGAAATAATTAGCCAATATGCATTTCTCGGCAGGAGGACGACGCCCCTGCATTTCCAATTGTGAATTGGCAATCGCAGTTTTGTGGTTTTGACATGCCACTCGCGGCATTTGGATGCAGTTTTTATGGCCTGTCATGCAGCCGTTGACTTGATGGTTTTGGCACCCAATCGCTCTTTCCATTTCGAGCATTCGGAGCACTTTGGTCTGGGCCTGAGCCTGGACCCGAGTGAGTGGCCGATGGCCATTAGGCCTCTGCTTGATTAATGCCTCCCGATCAGGCTGGGCGGTGCAGAAACGACTGGATGTCTTTATTTTCAAGTGGGACAGCCAGTGATGGATTGTGCGTTGAACCCGAATGTGGGAATGGGGAGCGTGGTTACTCTTAGATGCTGACATAATCCAGATCTCGAGTATGCCCATCTTTCACCGAGTCCGACTCCCCCTGCCAGCCACACCGACCCACTTTCACATGCATCCCAGCTTAGGCTTCCCACCTCCACTTCGCGTGAGATCGATTTCGAAGCCGATGATTTTCGCGAAAAGGTACTCGGCGTGATTACGTATGCGTAATTTGTGAATAAAGAAAATAATCATTTCGGTCGGCATGGACTCGAAATTGAAATCTTCCGCATTGGGAAGAAATTGCGTTCAATTGTCGCAGTCACAATAAATAATAAACTGTGCGGCGCGGCGCGACGCGACGCGCTCATCTGCTGGGAAGCAAAACTGCACAGACAGCAAGATACGAGACGGTTAAATTGGGCTAAAGTTGTAGATATGTTTGAAAAAGTACCCGGATCGATACGGACTTTTTTTACTACACAGATTCGCTAGTGCTACTTCGCCGCTGCCAGATGAATTGTGGAAATTGGGCTATCGAAAGCACCTATGAGTGAGCTGCTGCGACCCACTGGGAGATTCGGTCGTGACTGCTGCCGCGGAGCACTTGACGGCCTGCGCCGAGACGGGTGCGTGGGTAAGCCTAGGAACACCAAGTCGCCAAGTCGTTGGCCAGCGGAGATAGTTTGGCTTGGCGAATCGCTTGCAGCTCTTTCGCATTACAATAAATGCAGTTGGGACACAAATCGATGGCTGCGTTTCAAAGCAATGCGATGGTGTCTTACATCACAAGCGAAAAGTATCATAACGCGGCAGGGGCTATCCATTTGCCACTCGCTGTTACACCTACTGCACGATATTAAAACGCAGCTTGTAATTAACATTCCCCAGTCGCTGGAGTTGGAGTTGCACTGCAGAGTGTGTGCAATCGGCGTGATGCATTTAAATTCAAATTCAAATTCAAATTTTCGCACGGCAGCTAGGGATCCAGATCCCCGGCCAGGTCTAGGGCGTATGGTGCAAAGCGGCAAAACTACAGGCCGCTCGCATTGTTCGAATGGGAGGTATTTTTCCCACGAAAAGCCAACTTAGCGAGTCTAGGAGTCGCCTTCACTTTCCGGCTCCGGTCCCATGTATGTGGGCCCCTTGAGCTCTTGATGATTGATTTTAATAAGACTAGACACTCTCCTCTTTATAAAAAAAGTAAACCCCCAACGTTTAACGAAAGTGAGAGTGACACAATCATTGGTTAGTTCTCTCCGTGAAACTGAAATGTATTATTAAACGGAATCTATAAAGATTCTATTCGAAAGATAGCTTGAATTTGTTAATTCCCTCTATCCCAGCTACTCCGGTGCACCGATCAACGACACTGCCAAATGCCAAAAGTAAAGCAAAGGCCACCTAATAATGCCTCCGGCTGGGGTCTGGAAAACAAACGAATCCACCCAGCCCAGTCTAGTCCAACCCAGTCTAACCCGGTCCAGCCCAGACCAGCCCAGCCCAAGCTCCAAACTGCAAACTCAAGGCTCCATCAGTCGACAAGCAATTGCTACAAAAGTTTTGTAAAGCGCCAATTATATTTTATCCACGTGTGGGCAGCCAAATTACTTACAAAGTCACTCACGGATTGAATTTGGATTTGGGATTCAATAAAGACTAGCACTCGACTAAAAGCCATGTACTTACCAGTACTCGTACTCGTACCGGTATTGATTGATTTTGTGCCTGCCCGTGGTCGCAGTTTTACACAGCTAGTTTTATTTTACGAATTTGTCTCATTTTCTTTGACATTTATGCGGAATTAAATATGGAGCAGCAGCCAAAGCAGCCAAAGTCTTAGCCAGCCCACATTGTCTTCTCGTAGTATCTTAAGTGTAATTGTGGGCGCCTGCTAACGACATTAACTGGGCGCAGAGCAACACAAAAGGCAGCTCAGTACTCGTAATCTCGTGACTTGGCATTAGAATCCGACTTCGGCATTAGAAAAGTGAACGGACTGGCTGGCGCTGACACTGGTGCTTGGTCTGGGTCTGGTTTTGGGTGTGCCTGAAAAACGCTGGCAAAACGGTACGGGTCGTATGCAAAATAGTCGAGAGCCATGCTGTAATCCGACAAAGTTGCATGTTTTTGATACAATATCTTAATAATCCTTGTCCCAAATCCCTAGCAACACTTTTGAACCCTACACTAGATCTCCAACTCGCTTTAAATGTTCTGGAAGCTTCATTCAGTTACTCAGCAATGACATTTTAATTATGACTGCCAGTGTGTAATGATTGAGGTACTTTTTGTAGCTGCTGCTGCTTTCAGAATTCCGTTCCAAAGCCGAAACCAATTCAGGGTCGCTCAACGCCCCAGCTTGGTCTATAAAAGGCGACTGTTGCGCAATAGAATGGAATATGCAGCCAAGAAGCCATAGCCATAGCCATTGTGGTTTCTAAGTCGGGCTGCGTCGGCGGCGGATCTGTTGAGCCCGTTGAGCTGCCCAAGACGGCAACAAAGCGCTTATTGGACAACCCAAACAATTATAACGACAATGGCGAAAACAATTATACCGGGCTAATAAAAGCAAACGGGGCTGAATCTAGCTGGCCTTATGTTACCATTGCCTCTGGGTTTATCAGCCTGCCCTCGAATTTTATGATTGGATTGTGTCTTTAACATATTGGAGTCTCACACTGAGTCTAATTCATTGTATCACAATCACTATACAATTAATTAATTCAACCCCAGAGCGTTTTGAAGATTTATTCATATAATACGTAAATGGGTAGCATAATATATTGCCTACGAATGGTTGGGTTTTGAGATATGGATATTTATGTTCATATGAAAAAGTCTGTGAAAATACTGTGAGAGTTGCACGTAAGATAGTGTAGATGAGATCAAAAAACCCAAGAACCAAGAGTCCCGAAGAAAATCAGTCCTAGATCTTAATGGAACTCCCCTCTAAGATTAATCAAGAACGCGGTCAAAAGAGATCAAAATTCCGAGGCTAATATTTTATGAGGCAGTCAAAAGTGATTGCAATCGGCGAATAGCGCCTGTGAGTCATGCTAGTAACAACTAAGGCGCCAAAAACTGTTAGCGGTTCGCATGGAGCCAAGCCCAGTGTTTAAACGAAACGAAACGAAATCGAAAGGTTGCCGTGTGGTGCCTATTGCGGAAAGTGGATTTTGATAATTATTTCATTTACGGCCAGTCCTGTAGTCCCAAAGAATTTTGAAAGCGAGTCAACGCCCACGGAGCCCCATGGAAGGGGGCGATCCAGCATCGACCCGACATGTCGTTTGGCAGCTTAGCAGCCTAGCAGCTTTGCATTGTGCAACGAAAACCAAAACCCGCCGCCTTTGGGGCCATTTCAATTCCATTTTGGCCAACTAATTTGTTGAATTAAGTGTAGCAGTCAGCGATGGCTGATTCGCTGTACTCGGTCAGTTTTTAGTTTCGGCTTCAGTTACAGTGCTAGGCGAGCTTTTGGGTTCCCATGGCTGAGCGTAAGTAGCTCGAGGGAGTGTCTGTGGAATCCATTAGATCTGCTGCTGGCTTATAAATAATGTGAACCAATTAAAACCAGGTCCCCACAATGTCGTTTGCTCACAAGCCCAGCCAGCTGCAGTGGCCAGGAGTTTCCCCACGAGTGCTCTGCCACTCGAACTCGAGTTGTCGAAAAACAAAAGACTTAGGCAACGAACTCGCTTTGTCTCAACGCACGCACCCCCGAGATCCGAGATCCGCGTCAAACTAATAACATGTGGTGCGGGCTGGTGGAGCAGCTACACCAGATCGTGATTGCAGAGTTCTAATTTGTGAATATGTATTCTTTACGGGTTTTCTAGATTGTTTTGGTTTCGTTAGTGTCTCTGCCTGAGACTTTAGTCGCTTTGTGTTCCGAATCGATGCCAAGGTTGGACTTGCAATTCAAATGCTGAATATGGTAATGTGGAGAGCACTTGGGAAGGCAACCAATGCTGCTGCTGGGTGTGAACTGCTGGCGAGTCGTAATTAAATGTCTTGCACCAGCTGGAGCAGCTGCTCAAACTGCTTCTTGGGACAAAAAGTTAATCAGACCAAAAAGCAGCGCCATCAACCTGCCAAACATGGACAACTGATGCAAAGCATTGCGATGACTTAAGCGACGGGCCTGGAACAGACATCAGACAGCCAAGATAGTTGCAAGTCAGCCAAACAGTCAAACAACCAAACAGAAAACAGCAAACTGCCTGGGCTAGCGGCTACAGATGACCTTCACCTTTGGCTCAGCGCTGCCAAAGAGCCGAAAGAGCAAACATGAAAACGAAAACAGACGGCGGATCATTTACATGAAATCAAATACCAAAGTGATGCTTGTTTTGGCAGACGTACCGTCACGAGAGAAGGGGCAGCTCGGAGGGGAATCCCACATAATGATTATATTTTCCAGCAACGTTCGGACCGATGGGGAAATGCTGCGGCCACAACGGGTAGTGTCAACCTGGACCCCAGTCAAACCTGGTCTGCTCTGTCGTTGAACTTGAACCGATGGCACACGTTTGGCGGGTAAGGCAACCAGTTGCCGAGGAAGCCAGGAAAACGTCGGAAAACGGGTGAGTATTGAAAAGCGAAAACACCGTAGCTGCAAAGTTGAATCTGGACGATTGGGAGTCTGGAGGAACCATTAACTATGGCCGTGACACCCGACAGGCGACGTCTTTTGTGTTTCAACCCAATTGGATACGTGATCTTAATAGCATGGTTTTTTCTGCGATATTTAAAAATGCTTTTAGGCCCCGCCATTAGCGGGAGAATAGGGAGCATCTCTCCGCCAAGAAACAGGACCGTCTAGTGTAATTAATGTGCACTGATGGGCTCTACTCGAAAACGCAGACGCATTGCTCCCCTGCGAATTGCTGCAAAAACTCCGAACGCCACTCGAAGACATTAACCCAATAAATAGCCGGGGCTTCGTGTGTGGAACCGCGTTAGGTCTGCGTGTGCGATCGCCGCTCGATACGACAAAGCTTCATTAACAGCTTTTAATCAAGATGTCTAATTGGCAACTCAAACACTGCGAAGGCAACGATTATTAAGCAGAAGGCAAGCCAGACCCAGACCCAGACCCAGACTCAGACCACAGCCAATCAAAGCGAATGAGCGAACCACAAAAATGTAGCGACGGTGTGGAGATGTGCAGGCAGATCAGAAACATAATGATTGGTAGCTAGACGATCCATCAAACTCTACTTGCACTAAGCACCGCCAAACGCAGGTAATGCAAATTGATTGCAAGACGCCTTATATGCTGCGATGTCGTGTGAAAAGCCAAAGTCAAGGACGAGCAGACAGAAGTGGGCTATATTTGGAGCTGTGAACTTGGGTTGCGCTTCTCGTGACTGAGACGTCAAGTATTTGGTATTCGGTATTTAGTAGTGGATCACGCATCTTCGAGCGCTTAACGGATCGTTTACTTCCCTGTGTACATACCTGTCTTAGTTGGGGATTTTGGGCCGTCGGTTTTGGGTTTTTGCTTGCTCATTTCGCCGAATCTTTTAATATTGTGGTGACTAATCTACCGCGGGCATAAGCGGATACAATTTGTTGGTTTGGATTACTATCCGGTTTGCTTGATTGGGTCTCTCAAGCGGACTCTCAAGATTTTGGATGAAATATGCGTATTATTATGTTGTTTCTTTTTCTGTTGCTGTTGCTGCCAATACTGCCTTGTAAATACAAAAGCGATGCCCGACGAATTTTCTATAGGATCAGACTCTGACCAAGACTCTGACTAAATCAAACTCCGGCTAACTCAAGGCTAACTCTATGGCATGAGTCTTTAAAAAAAACCAAGCATGAATTGCCCGCTGGCTACGGGCAAATTCTTTGTATTTGTCCAACGAAAACGGATTTCCTAGACCGACCGAGAGACTGCCTTCTGAATTGAAATATATAGCCTACATCGGCTTATGCATGTCAGTGTCATAAGATATCAAGTATAGGCAGCGTGTTCGAGTCACTTATCGGTGTCACATCTATGAATTATGCGACGCGTAGTGCCCTCCAGGACATGAGCAGGGGGCGCATACTGGAGGCGGGAGCTGTGAATATCGCAGAGTTATTGTTGGCATGCAATCAGGCAAAAAGCATCTTGCAATGTACAAGAAGGCGGGCTCCGGCAATCTCTGGCCTTGCGAAATCAGCGAAGAGGGCTGTGTTTGCTGAAGCAAAGTGAAGTACATTGTTAGCGAGTCCTACGCGATGTCGTCTTGCGACTTATGCGACGCCTTCGGGCAGGGTCAAATTAATTTATGGCATTCCCGGTTCTAAGCGAACAATTGGAATATTTATTTGACTCGACCAGCCAGGCTTTCCTTTTAAATTTATCAAACTGGAAGAAATATTAGCATTTCATCACTATGTCTTGCCCCACCTTGGTAGTTTTCTCTGATACCTCTTCTCTCTCATAAACATTAACCCACAAAGCATGGTCTGGAATACCTAATTCACTACTTTTGAGTGAATTCGCCAAAAACCTTCCAATTTCACAGAGTGCACCCTTATACGATACAAATAAACTCATCAAATCAACCCGACAAGTAAGTTTGATGACATTGAACTGTTTATCGTACCTTGTAGTTGGAATAAAATCATTGGCGGCTAAACACCGCCTTTTTCCCACGCTGTGAATGCTGAATGCGGTTCACGCTGGACCACACCCAACTCCGGAGCAATGCAACTGATCATGGGTGACGGCGGCGTGACCATGCCAATTACCAAATGGCCGCATAAATGTCAGCTTTCCGTGGCACAACTGGAACTGCCCCACTGCGGTAGCGGCTGTTGCAAGTTAGTATTGTCCAAAGTTAGTATCTTTTTTGGGTCTTAAGTACGACGTATAATTAAATCTGTCTGCCAAACCTTCGGACAAACCAGTTATCGAAGCAAACATCGCCAATGCCGTTAATTGAGACTGAAGACTAAAGAGTCGCACATTGTGATAAATAATGAGCAAGTTCATAAATAAATAAAATGAATAAAGTAAAAAAAACTGTAAACCGTCGAGCTTCTAAACCGGCATGTTATTTATAATAGCTTGCCAAATAAAAAGCAATCGGTTCGATGACTTGATCCGGTAGACTGTCGGCGGCTACTTACATATCCAGCCGATGCTCTTTCCAAAGCTTTGCAGTCAATAGCCTGCACTAGCCAGCACCACTGGAAGTGATTCAATAATGCACGATTTCAAGAAGCACACCCGCCCCGACAAATGTCATTAAACTAAGCGCAGCCGTGGCAGGTGGAACCTGTTGGGCGGCCTGGGTGACATTGAAAATATCGAAAACGATATCGGGATACCATGAAAGTCGTCGGCGGCGGTTCAATAAGCCGGAGAAATCTTAAACTGCGGCGTTAACAGGAATTTCTTCAATTGGCAAAACAGCATCCACATCTCCCAAAGCAAGCTGTTTACTCTCTCACTCAATGTGTATTGGAGCACTCGGGTTTGAGGGGATTGGACGGATTCAAATGCACTCTACCCGCTTGCAACAGCGCCTAACATTAGATCTTGGCCAATGATTAATGGAGCACCGCGCAGCTCTGCATGTCGAAAGCCCCACTCCGCGTTCAAGTCGGTGTCCGAGTGCTGTGCGTAATCGGTCCAGCTGTCCTGCAACCCATTGCATTTGACACCGTAGCACTTAATGAAGCCCCTAACGACGCAGATGAGTGCGGCGGTTGCGCAACCACTAATCGATAAGCTCTCACACACTCACGCCGTCTGTCTGGGCTGTCCGGCCACATATTGTCACTGTGGGCCGTCATTGTTCATTTAAGCAGGCTCACTAATACCCGACGCACCGCAGCCAGGTGAAAGTGAAAGGTAAGCTATGAAAACGTCGCTGCAAATGTTTGAAAAATTAAAGTCCGCTGAGGAAGATCGACCAGGAAGGCCAGCTGCGGCTAGCCGCATTCCTGCCCTTTTGCAGTCGAAAGCCGAGAGTCACGGGACTTGAGCCTTGAGCCTTGAGCCTTGACTGCTGCCT
This sequence comes from Drosophila vallismaia, assembly GCA_035047325.1. Taxonomy (NCBI): domain Eukaryota; kingdom Metazoa; phylum Arthropoda; class Insecta; order Diptera; family Drosophilidae; genus Drosophila; species Drosophila vallismaia. Next base: position 811,879 of record JAWNPU010000094.1, read on the forward strand.
GAACCCACAAGGAAAAAAACAGCAAGCTGCATTCGCGGCGTCAAGGTCGTTGATTCGAGCATCTGCAAAATCCAGTTTATTCGTTTACCTGCCCACAAAGGAGACAATCAAAAGCCACAAGGCACGTAGGTGCTGAAGCTGGGCGAAGGAGACACTGTTTTTACTTTCATTCTGGCTCCAGTCGCCGAAGTTTCATTAATAAGAGTGAGCAAACGTAGCAATTTATGGCCCATTCCCCTCCAGACCTCCAGACTGAAGGAATTATGGCAAGTCGCCGGTTCCGATTCCCAACTCCAGTTACGAAACGATGAAATTATTATAAGTGCGCCTTTCTAAATTACCTAAAAGCTCCACAACCTTGAGCTCCTGGTGCTCCAAGAGAACAAGCTGTGCTGCGAGCCCCCCAGATCCGTCAATCACTCGTGACATCGTCACCAAAGCATAATTCGGAGAACGACTGGTATCCATCGAATATATTAGGTTCGTTCGAAGAGACATAGCTGAAGCTAAGCAAGATTAATCACGAATACGTGTCGCCGCATTATGCATTTACAAACCCGCAGAGATCGTGGCTGAACAAACAGGTGAACCAGTCAGACACGCCGGCGTCTGTCTTGGGGCAGACGATCCATTGCTTTGACACCTTTTCGCCTCCCGCGACTCTGGTTTCGACGGATTCAATTATAAATTCAGATTCGGTTGAGTGCAAAAAAACCGAGCACAATGCGAATAGCAATGCGAATAAATTAGGAGATGACAGCCTAAGCATTTAGTGCAGAGGCTAGAGAAGTGGCATTTACATCACACATGTTTGGAAACCCGAGCTCTCCGTCTCCGAATGGGCAGTATCTGGAGCAGAAAGACCGTATAGAATGTCCGGCGATGAACCACAGCCTGTCTAATCAATTACTCTGAGACGCAGGTGTCGGTCCGCTGAATGCAACTTGCCGTAAATGCGAAATACGCATAAAATAATCATAAAAATGAAAAGTCTTTACGCAATCCACACACATAGTCTGCTCGGGCATTGTTGGGATGAAAGATAGAGAGCAATCCGGCCGTGGCAGGGGCAGGGGCAGTAGCTGGAGTTGGTGCTGAGGCAGGTGTGGAAGTGTTAAATGGAGCAGCGGCCGAGAAATTCCGCGGCAATACGGGGCTCACGGGGCACCTAAGCGGTTATGGATGTTGTCGGGCTCGGGCTGAGGCAATGCCTTAATAGATTGCTCATTGCGCAGCGAAAATAATTTGCAGCCACAATAACCTGGTAACATGTGCATTTCAAGGTGAGTAGCACCATTAAGTGGCAGCTTGTAGATTGCAGGGCGATCGTTAAATCCACGGGGAAGTTGGTGCTGTTTGCTGTTTGCTGTTTGCTCTTCGGTGGTCTGTCAGTCTGTCAGTCTGCCTGCCGACAGCATATTTCAGCTCCCAGTTTAGCGCAAATTAACTAGAGCCTTTCGAAATCGAGGGATTACCTCGGCAACGGCAACGGCAACGCCAGTGTGCAAATTTATTCGAGCTTGCCTCAACCAGAGAGACCCACTCTAAGACCGAAGCTTACCAAGTCCGGAGTACCAAGTCCGGAGCACGGAGTACTTGCATTGGTGGCTGCAAAAGCGAAAGTGCACCACCGTCGGTGGCGACTGCATGCAAAGCGGCGTTAGTTGCGCCATGCAAAAGCTCGAACACGCTCGTGTAAAGCGTTCAGATTACACTCGAAGACCCAGCCGGGTAATTTAATGACGATCTTCCGCATGCGCCAACACTTTCGCACGGAAAGCATTGACACCGCCTGCGGTAATACCAGCAATCGGTGACGGGGCAGAGGCTATGGAGGATATGGAGGCGTGGTCGCCATGTAGGTAATGGCAGAATTGGCATTGACACTTTATCGTTTAGATAGTTGGGGAGCGGTAAGTAACCATAGACTTTAGAAACAGAAACTTTAGAACATGTGAACACATAAAACCTGATTGGAAATAGTGCCATGCATTCAAAGAAGTACTTAAAAAACAATTTATATCTGGTCGTAAACTAAGGTAATAATGTTTTCTGACTTTGGGTGGGACTAAAAAGTTTAATAAGTTACTAGGCATATTCTCGCACTTTCCCGTCGGCCCAGGGCACTTCTCCTATTCATTTCCTCCGCCTGAGGCACTTATCTATCATCAACCAGCCGCCGTGTTAATGTTTTCACATTTTCGCTTACAATTTTCCAGCTATAACACATGAAGACATAAAGCATTTGCCTTTGTGGTAAAACACAACAATGGTTTACGCAGCTTAGCGTGGTGGCGACCGACGACCGGCGACCTTTCTTTAAATTAGAGAAATGACATCCAAATTTTGTTATAGTTCAACGAAATGGAAAGTAATGTCGCTGTTACTTTTCCAGTGAGTCCGTCCGTCAGCAGTCCGCCGCTTGTTTTTGATGGCTTTCTTTTGCATTTTATTTATTTTATAATGCTTTGTTGTACACGCATTTGTTTCTGTTTTATTGTGTCATCAGTGGCTCTGACAAGACCTCGATGTCTGGATGTCTCGATGTCTCGATGTCTTGCTGTCCGTTTATTTCACTTTCTTGCCATATCACGACTCCGGTGATAAGTTTTTGGGGCAATTGCCTCTACGAATACTCGTATACTCATATACCTGTATGTCCACTTGACTCCGTAGTTTATTTAATTCACACGCTCCGGCTTTTCGACGGAGCCGTGACGACAACTATTTCATTGGGATGTTACGTCTCGTTGGGGAAACAATCAATTAGGAGCTCTTTCGCTTTCACAGGCACAAATGTAAATATGCATTTAATAATACTGAACTCAATCTGTCATTTAAACGTCGAAAGGCGATTTGCGATATTACATGCAAACGTCATACTTGGGCTAATCACTTCAGATAAAGTAATTAACACAAAAGCTATTAACAAATTATAGTTTATGCACTGGTTGGTTGCTCTAAAAGTGGAAATCCCAGACTTGGAAGTGAAAGCGAATTAGGCAACAGTCCAGACATGGAATTGTCCAAGTTCATGTACTAAATATTAAGTATGCTCACGTAGTGTCACTATTTATTGGCAATTCATAATAAAAGTCTTGTTCGTAACTTTCCCCCTCACTTTCAATTATTTTGTCTACCAAATCCAGGCCCAGGGAGTTCTGGACATGGTCAGGGGATGGCCTGGGGATATCCTATCAATCAAAGTCGAGATCAAGTTTATAACCGCAATTATCTGCTGTTTTTTTGGCAATGCTTTGCTTATTTAAATATAGACAAACAATTAAGCAAACTGTTTGTGAATTATTAACAGTTATTATAACCGCAATTTGCTCGGTTACACCGACACACTCACTTGGCCGAAAAATTATTCAACCAATATTCGAGCCATTCAGCCAGTCTGTTGTGTGCAATTAATATCTGTGCCATAAGCTGGATAGCTAGATGGCTGGTTGGCTGCTGGCTGATTGGCATAACTTACATAACTCCATTACCATTACCCAGCAGTTCGTCGAGTGGACAACCAATCCGGACTGACTGACTGACCAATGGCCTGACATCGTTTGTTGTTATAGTTGTTACATTTCTTATATTTGTTATGCTTGTTATGCTCGAATTGCCCGAACTGCTCGATTATGTTATTGTTTCGCTTCGTAAATAGAGCAGGTGATCGGAGGCTCCACCATCGGAGGCTCGTAATTAGCCAGCCAGCCAGGCCAGGCGTCCCCTTATGTAAATCGCGCTTCTTGACAACCGATTAATTGTGCACATGAACAAATATTAGCTCAGCTCCCTAATGGTGTGCACTCCGAAAACCTTATCGCTTGGCATCTTATTTGTGGCTTCTTCATTTTCCAACCACGAGCAGCTGGTGGCTTGACTTCTTCCAAGATTATGGAATTGACATCAGATTTTTAGTTAGCTCGTCTTGTCAGCCAAAAACGAGTTTGGCTTCTCAATTTTTTTCGCTTCTGCGGAACAAGAAATGTATTTCCATAACAAAGTACCAATAAGTTTAAAGCCTCAGCTCATCTGCCAGGCGGAATGGCCATTATTTAAAAAGACGAAGCATTTCAATCGAAGTTAGAGAAAACACATTTTGGAATGGGAGAACACATTCCACTCTTACTTTCAAGCGAAAGGCCCAAAGTGAGGTAATAGAGCCACTTTTCACTTTCGGATATATTGGTTCCAGCTGATCGCAGGCCTGTGAGCCAATACTTGGTTAAGGAAACGTGAGCTGTGGCTGGCTGGCTGGTTGGCTGGCAAAAAAACATAAAATTTCGATTGATTTAATTGGACAACGTAGAGGTGGCCGCCTAGGTTCATTGACTTGGCCATTTCCAGTCGCTTGACTGCAGTTCAAGTGCTTTTTCCTCCTCCTGACACGTCGCCAGAACCCTGCTTGCCAGCCAAGGATGAATCAGCTATTTTCGACCCTTCCCAAAGCTCCCCTCCACTATCTAAGACTAAGAGTAAGACCTGGCTTAATCGTGCCCCGCACTCACCTGTTTTGAATAGCAACAGACATAATCCCAGCAGCCACAGAATGCTTAGGCGACCTGTTGAGTGCTCCATGTTGCAGGTATTGCGCGTCGTCGTAACTGTAACTGTAAATTTTCTTGATGCAGTTGATGTTGGTGCAGTTGCGTTTTTTGAGGTTGGTTCACAGAATTTAAAATACCACCGGATCGGGGGCAGCACCACCTCCGCCACCACCAGCGCTACCTCCGCCAGTAGCTCCGCCGCACAGCACCGTGGCAACAGTTGCCTCTGAGAAAAGCTCCGCCGTTGCCCGGTGCGGTGCATACAATTGCTAAATAACTAAGAAGGTTGTGTCGCAATCTTTCAATTTAGATTTTTTTGTTTTTTCGAGCCTTGTGTTACAATTTTCTTGACTGTGGGCTTGCAGTTTTGTTTGGACGTGTTTGTATTGTTGCAAGTTGATGCCTTTGCTGTGGCCGTTGCCGTTTCAGTTGCAGTTGCAGTTGCCCCTATTATTATTTGAGCTTTCGTTTGTGGCTTTTAGTTCACACACACGTTCACGTTCACAGATTACAACACTTTTGTTTTTCTCTTCGACTTTTCGGTGTTTCGGTGTTTCGATGTTTCGGTTTTTCGATTTAGTTTTTCAGTTTTGCAGTTTTGCAGTTTTTCAGCTTCGCAATTTTTCAGTTTTTCTGGCTGATGCCGCTACAATGACCGCTGGCTGTTGCCAAGGAGAGGTAAAGATACGGGTGTATCTCTGAGATAAACGGCTGATTTAGATTTCCCACTCGGCATTCGCGGGCACTACCATTTCGGAAAACTATGTCTGGGCAGAGAAGAAATTGCAAAGCAAAATAAAACAAAACTGCGCGTCTATTTTGTTTTCTTTTTATTTTGTTTGTTGTTTGTTGATGCTTGTAGTATATTTAGCGAAAACTTTCTTTTCAGCGCAAAGCAAGTCGGCCGACACACACGAACGAACCACAAAATGCAGTTGAGCCTGCTTTCTATGCACGTTTTCTTGGCCGAGTGCAATATTCGCTGCGATCCGCTGCGTAGCTTCTAAATTTTAATCTGAATTTGAATTTAAATCTTCTTTAAAATTCAAAGCGCGTGCCTAGCGATTGAACAAAAAAACTGATTGGGGCCGATCTCGCGGTCCTATCCAGCAGGGGTTTTTCAACCGGGTTCGATTCTGAAAACTCCGAAATATAACCCTCTGAGCGGAGGCGCCTCGTCGTCTTACCGTGCGCTAAAGCGTGCCACACGTCCTATTCGAATTAACTGCACAACGCGACTGTGCGGAGCAAGTGTCTCGAGCCACTCGCCAAGCCAAGCTCTGGCCAAGTTGGGTTTAAGCCAAGACAGACTCGGCTCTGCAGCCGTGGCTTTACAGCGCTGTTAACTTGGCTCGCAGAGCGCTCTTGGCTTGGGCTCTTAAGCTTTTGAAACTAAGAGTGTGGCTTGTGCCATTGCTGGCTCCAGCAGCCGCTCCAATTTCGATCGTTCTGAACACCCAGTGGCTTGTTTAATTATCTGCATCGTTTACTGAGCTCTTAGGCGATTATATATATCTATAGCGATTCGAAATCGTTTTCTGGCTGAATCCGAGCACCTGGCTAAAACACAACCCACGGTGCCCGATTGCCTGAACATGGACTAGACTAGATACCCCGACACTGCAATGCGATGTCTTGGGAGATTTCTTGAGTGCCAACAAAACATGCAAAGCTCACAGAAAAATGAATTAAAAATTACTTGGAGGTTTCATTGCGCGTTGGTGCCGTACTCTGGATCCAGTCTGGGACCCCTGATCCTCCCCTGACTCGTTGTCGAGCAGTTTCTAAGGCGGTTGGGAAATATTGTTATAATTTAGACACTTAGAGGCCCAGTTGCCTCTGCGTAGATCCAGCCCAACCCATCTCAGCTATCAGACCTGGTCCACCCATGTTTGGGTCAATCGTTTCCAGCCCAGGCTCTAGTGCCCTTGGCGGATTCGATTGGCTCTACCCCACATAGCTTAACGCCAGCTTTTGTGGCCAATGCAGGCAATTTCGAGCCGGAGAATTGAAAGTGAAACCGCTGACGAGTTGGTAACATGGCAACGGAATGGCCAAGAACTGGGTCAAAGCAGCCAAGCAGAGCCGCCAAGTCAGAGCCATAGCCAGAGCCAGAGCCAGAGCCAGAGCCAGGCCAGACCCAGAGCTTTGGTAAAAGGCGCTCCATTGGTGAACGGCGGGGCTGGCCAAACTTGGTGCCCTGAGCAAGTCGGAGGCTTTTATATAATTCTGTATTAATTTATTTATTGCTGGATTGTGTTTCACACGATTTATTCTACTAGTAGAGGGCGAGGCAGTTTCTGCCTTCGGACTTCAGATTTTTACTTTGTTTCGGAAGTTGTATAATTTTCACAGTTGAGCCGCCATGAGGTCAGGGTAGGGCCTTCATAATCAGAGTTAGATACGCCTTTCTGGATGACTTTACTAATTGAAAGATTCTCTTACACATAGCTACGATTCTTGAGCCCTCACACTTGATTGGATTAATGATCGAGTTCGAGAATGTGCGAGACTTGGCATTGATAGTGCCACCTTGTCTTGGACAACTCGGCGTATGCGCAATATTAATAACGATTGGCGCTCTTTCAACAGTCCAACCAAGTGACTGGGCCGAGTCGCAGTCTCTGTCGTAGTTTGACAGGTTGCTATTAGGTTTAATGGACAATTTCACAAACGAATTATGATAATGCTGGCTAATGTCTTAATTACAAAAGTGAACCCACGGTCGGCCAGCCGAAATCTTTACGAGTGCTTACAAATGTCCTACAATTAGTCGTTTCTGCCGCGACTTTGCAATTCGCAGCACCCCCAAACGCTGGCCATTCACTTTATAAATAGGCGGTGCGAATTTATCAACATATATAGAGACATTACATGTATCAGCGCAACAATCCCGTTTCCGTTTCATTGACAGCTCGACGGTATAATTGTGATCTAGTATGGAATCCGTCAGGGGGTGGCGATTGTAGCGAGCCAGCCGACACCTTGGGCTGCAAATTGATTCGGCATGTGAGCAGGTTGGACCGTTAAATGTCCGCTAAATTGGGCGGCCTTGAAAACTTCCCTATTACTTCTTGCCATAAAGAGCTTAAGGCCCGGTAAGCCTACCCACTACCCACTCCGGATACCTTTTGGGGGCCTTCCAGTGACCGCTCCATTGTGCTCGAATGCCGCTCGATTAATAAATGGGAGTGCTGCACTTCAGAAATACAAAAAAAATGAAAATACGAAATAATGGTTCCGTTAATTGAAAAAATCATTGTGGAACAGGCCGGTAAAAGCTTAATTAAAGTCTGTGTTTGTGAGCAGCAATATGTAATTCGACGCATTAAAAGCAATATTTGGTGGGAGTGACAAATCACAAATATTAGGCAGGTGTGGAAACTCATAAAAACGGATGATAACACAAGGTCCTGCTGAATATACAGATGCAGTCAATGGGTATCAATCATCACTTCTAAGAATAAACTCATCGGACAAACTAGACTTACCTTCGCGGATTACCCCTCAGCCCACTTTGATAGCTGGTTTTGGCAGTGAGTTTAATGTTTTTCTGCCTTTGACTTAGGTGCTTGGCTTGGCACATGCTAGAGTACGTTAATTGACTTGCCCTTGTCAATTCAATTCAACTTTGGCTACTTGTGTTCCAATTTATTGCAGCCGCGTTAACGCGCCAGTGATACGCAAAATCGAGTCGAATCGAAATCCCCTCGAATGCCATGAAATTCCTTCACATACAAGTACAAGCATGTACTTACGGTCTTTTCGGCTTTTGTCGAGCATTTTGAAAGTAATTTTCGGTTAAATGACTCGGCTTTGGGCACGCATGTTGTTTGCCTTTCTAATGAAAATTAAATTAATGGAATCGTACTCAGAAAGCCGAGTACTCTATCAAAGTACAGGAAAACAGGCATAACCACAGCCATTTAGCTCCACTACGAAACCAGCCATATATCACGCTCTTGTGTCACGGAAGTAAAAGCAAATCTGCTGTCCCCAGGACTTGTGGGATCAATTTTTGGACTCGCTTCAAAAATACGTGAATCCTGAAGTCACAGGCCGAATATTAAGTTCTGATTATTGTGCAACAGAAACCGGCACTCGGCGAATGCAATGTTGGAACAAAGGTAGCTGAAAGTAACTTGGTGACCTTCCCGTTCTCCACAGCTTGGCGTGACGGTGCCGGAACGACGAGCCCCTTGACGAGAAGGGGGAACTGCAACTGGCGGACAGAGCGAATGGCTAAAACAGATCGAGTGGCTTGTGGAAACGGTCTAGAACAAACGCCAAACTGCTATTAGCCGGACTCGGCCACGCCTTATTTCAAAGCCATGAGCCGATCGATGGTTAGTTTTTGTGTGAGCATTGTTTTCGACATGATCGACTTTTAATTTTTCTGCCAGACTTGCAGAAGTGATCAAATAAATTAAACAAATGGTTTTTCACTTTCAAAAATCTAAATAATGGATCAGCACAAGGCAAGGCGTCAATCACTCTTGAAGTAAATATATGAAGTAGAATGCTAATTTGCCAATGGTTCTAAATTCTAATTGGTTGCCAGTTCCTGCCTTTACCATAGTTACATATACTTTTATTAACCCGTTTTGCATGTGAAAGAGAAACTCTAAGATAAACTATCTATATCGTTGCCAAGCAGCTGCTAGCTAGTCTTTGTATTATTACGTCGACCTAATCTTTCCTGTACTTTAATATTCCCACCCTGTCCGCCAAAGCTTTGGCTTTGGAAGTATTTGTCACACTTTTTGCCACTCGGAGTTGAGCAACAACTGCATAGTAGCACCGTAGGTTGAATAAACCGGATCTGAATGACAAACTGTAGCAAACTGTGTATGAGACTCCACCTCTCGGCCCCAGCACAGCAATACAGCCAGTTCAATTTCAATTTCAATTTCAATTTAAACCAGCACAGAGTACTGTGTATTGCCTCAAGGCCATCTTACCCGTTGCTCCATTGCCTGCCAACTAGCTGTAACTGCGGTTCTGCCGATTTCGATCGGAGTCCCACCTAGGCAGGATCCAGTTCCGCCAGGGCCCGGCATGCGGAAGAGATCTCGCAGCGGCATTCTACGACTGGTTCTGTAGCTACTTCCTCTTAATTACGCTTGCGGGAAGGGCAAGGGGTTCCAGAGGGCTTCCCGATCCAGTTCCCGCTACAGACCCGGTCTTCGGTGCTGCAAGTTCAAGTGCGTGATCTGGCCCCAAGTTCATGCGTGCAAGCGCAGCTGAGGCGGGGACCGAATAAGAAAGTCATCCCGGAGCCGGGCTTTGTCTTCCTCCGATTGGACTTGCTTTCGAAATGCATAAAACGCGCAGGCCGCCTCGGCTGTCAATGGATTACAAAACTGAGGGACGGCGGGCCTAATGCTCGTGTGCCTTCCGACTATAACGAATGGGCATTAGACAGACAATCCGTTGTCTTGCCATTCGGCGGTCTACCGTCCCGTCCCTCCTCCAAGGCGGCTGGGATTCTGGCCGAGTAAGTGACACAACTCTTACTTTCATTCCCCGTCCTGATGGGGGTCACTTCAGCGCAGTTACAGCTCAAGCTCGAGCTGTAACTGTAACAAATTGTAAATCAACTGGCGGGAGTGCTTTGATTTAACCGGGAGCAGTTTGTGAGGTCGCGGTGTCATAAAGTCCATTGCTCTCCTTTCCCTCTTGGTACTTCGTAACCAACTGGGTACTGGGCTGCAACAATGTGACCTGGGGATTTTTGGGGTATGGTATGTAGGTTACTAGGGAAGCCAATTGGCAGAACACGGTATGCTCAGCTTAATTAATTTAGATATAATTGTGATACGACCATGTAATCCCCCCACTTGGGTTTCACAAAATGTTCGCCTTTCCCATTCATGAGTGTCCAAATTTATTTACATAATATTCGCGTATAACCAGAGCCGCCCCCCAACGCGTTGGCTTACTTTTGGAGCGAATTCGTGAAAACGGCGACATCGAGCGCGAAAGGCTGAGCACGATCCTAAGGCTTTAGTAGAGACTGGGTTGGCGGGTTGTGGACCAGGTTTTGCCAAGGAGGTCTTGTATTTTGACTTGAAGTGAACCAAGTGCCTGTTTATCTATTATAAGAAGCATCTACTTATGATCATAGCCTCATTAAAAGCCGAGTTTAACTAGAACATTTTTACGGAATCGATTCTAAATCCATCCATTCTACAATCGTGCATTTTCTTTATGGAGTTTTAACGTCAACATGAGATACAAAATTGACATTTGGCCACCATATCGTTAAGTGCTTGTAACGACAAAGAAGGGGTGTGTTCTTTGATGACTGTTTGTCGTAAATGAGGCACATTCCACCCATCCCCTGCCCCACCCAAGCTGGCTATCTTCAATGCAAAATGCAAAAGTGTGCTCAATGTGCCAAATTGGAGGTTTTTGATCCTATCAAATGGAGTGCAATTGTTTGGGGTTATGATTCAATTGATGATACATTACAGACTGGGGTGCGGCCTTTGCCCGACCCGCGGCCAATTGCCATTGCATTTTGGATTCCCTTCATATTTTGGAACAGCCTCATGTCAGGTCTCGGGGGCCTATGCAAAATACGCGAGTATGTTTCACCAAGCACGTCGCACCCAGTATTTGAGGCATGCAACGCTGGGCGACTCGAGAACGTGGCTCTAACGAACGAAGGCTAAAAGTCAAAATATGCAGGCATTTTGGCCCCAAGACAGGCCATTGCCAGATCGGCCACTGAACCGTTGGATACGAGATTCTCCTGAGCCGATCTCCACTGGCGCCTAAAATTATGCAACACGAAACTCAGCGGCGGCCATGTAAAACGGCGTCGAATATGGCGATGCATCTCGCTGTTGTTGTTGTGATTTTTGTAACGATTCAAGCTGCCTGGACGTATGCAGAGAAAAATAAGCGCCTTGACAAGCATTTTGGCTCCTGTGCGTGAGGAATATACATAGAAGGGGGCTTGGGCCCCGGGAGAGGGCTGGCAAGCTCTACTCGAAAGAAAAACACACAACAAACACACCCAAACGACCGAAAGTTGCAGTAACAATGGGGAAAGTGGAGGAAAACACGCATACTAATGCATGCCGCTCACACCACCCACTCTTCAAAAGGGAAAAAAATAAAGAAACGCACCCACACACATGCAGCGTGCCTGTCCCAGTCCCTGGGAATGACGACACTCCCCTGCATACATACATATGCAAACAGGAGGGGGTCGCGTTTTATTTTTGTTTTTATGTTTCTATGTTCCCAGTATCCGTATGTACAGTTATAGCACACGCATGTGCTCCAACGGGTGTGCTTTTCGCTTCACAAAGCTTTAATTTGGAGGAGGAGCTGCCATATGATCTAAGAGTGTGACTAATCAGGAGCAGTACGATCGCAATGGGTGGATCCTGGGACGCAGATTCGTTGCATACCTTAGGGCAAAGGAACGCATAAAAATCGAATCTTTTGCCTACTTATTTGTTTGAGGACCGGGGAGAGGCGTGAAACGCGTCAAAGGGGTGTTTGATCCCTGCATCGAAAAAGTTATGTATTCGGACGGTTTTCGAGATCTTTTGTGCCAAAACCACACACGCATTAAGAGATACATACACATGCATACGAACAAGTACACACATACTGACAAGGGGCAACTAGTTTTGGGTTGCGGGGATAAGGCCAAGGCAGTCGACTAGTCGCTACCCACTGTTTGGACTTTACAGTTAATGACGATCAGCCGATAGGCGGATAACGGAACAGAGCCGCACATAACCTCAAACCGTGGCCAAAATCGGAAAATATTGAATAAAGAGGCAACAGTATTCGCAGAGATCTGAGGTACCTGGCTATCTGCCTATATGCATGGCACTCGCTACTGGTACTCAAAACTGGCAGAAAGAAAACGCACACACACAGGCGCGGCCATTGAGGCCACACGCACACAGACACAGACACGGAAAGAGCGGAAAACTGGCTGTTCGCCATGAACACTAATACATGTGCAAGTGCGACACGAACACAAAAACACAGAAACGAGCACGCACACTGGCGCAGCGTTACATACGGTGGAAAAAACTGAAACAAAAAGTCGTGTAAGTGTGCGAGACGAGTGACAGCCAGGCAGCAAAGCACCAACACCCTCGCAGAAACAGCAATAGCAACAACAAAAGCCCAAAGGCCACGTTAATACAGCAACACAGCAATATAGCAATAGCATAAAAACAACGTAGGCGAGGTCGGTTGTCGACCAGGCCTGGCCAGGGGGAGAGTACAGTAAGCCGTCGGCGCGTCACTGTGTGCGTGCGGACTGCTGCATTGGTATGGGTGGGTGTGAGTGTAATGGCAAACGGCAGCCAGAGCAACAGCAACGTTTGTTCGCTCATTTGTGTTTTGTGAGCTCGTCGCGACGCAAGTGAAAAAAGTGTCTTTCCTTAAACTCACTAGAAAGGTCGATTAGACGGGGATAAAGCCGCGAGAACTCAATAATATACATTCATAGAGTATTTTAAAACATCGGAATCGGGCGATATAGCCGATTTAACAGACATTATAGGTGGAAAACACGATTTACGATTTCCTCCAAAATCGTAGCATAACGAGTGCGGACAGCGACGAAAGAAGAAAGCAAAATGTGAGTTGAGTGAAAACGATCGCCTCTCTTTTACAGTTTGTTATTATTTGTTTCGCATTCTCTCGCACAGTCTGTGGTCCGCGTATATGTTAGCGCGAATCTGTGAGAAAAAGTGTGCGAATTTGTAATCGGCAAGGTGATCCAGGCGGCGCTTACAGCTAGCCCATCCATCAGCTCCGAGCGGCATGTGGAGCACGGAGCTCTGAGCACTCCTGAGCAACCCAACGGGCATCGTCTACCTGTGACATGGACGCCGAGTTCGAGCACCTGTGCCGCATCTGCGCGGCCAACACCAAGAGCAAGACCAACTCCGTGGTGGAGAGCGTCTTCATCTTCAAGACCCAGGGCCTAAGCGACAAGATATCGCGGCATCTTTACCTGAATGTAAGTGGAAAGTCGAATCCTAAGAGCTCTTAGTACGAAAAATACCGAAGGTGGCGGCGATCCAGCCCTGGAGGTCATTTGAAACATCGCGGGATTGACTCACTCTAACTTCTCCAATGTGCTTTAGGTGGCCGAGGACGACCCCCTGCCGAAGGTGCTCTGCAAATCCTGCTACCGACAGGTGGAAGCCACCGCCTCCCTTTCGAACATAGCCAAGCACACCCAGGTCGTGTTCCGTGACTTTCTGCTCAGCACCCTGGTAAGAGCTTGTCTGTCCACTTTCCTGTCCAACTATCAGTAATATTCTCTCTAAAATTGAAGCCAAAGAATGCCCGGGAAGCAGCCGCCGCTCAGCTCAATGAAGCGCCACATCCCGCCCAGCAGCCAGTTCCAAGGATGGAGGAAACGCAACCGGCTATGGATGAATTCCGACCCATTCTACTGACACGTGTTCCGGAAACCTCCATCACAGTAGCCAAAACTCAGACGGCCAATCCGCCGCGACTAGACGTTGTCGGTGCTCGCGGGTCAGGCTCACCGAATGAGACGGTAGTGCCAGGACGACGTAGCAGTGTCTACTTGGATACTCGCTACGGATCTGCACCGATGACCATCGCCCAGCGATCCATGAAGAATCCACCCTCCCTAGTGCCGCTTCACTCCGAAGTATCGCCCAAAACCAACTCGGAGAAGACGCCCTCTCCAGCAGGCGTGATCAACTTTATCCAAACCCACGGACGCATCACAGGAAATGTGCAGCAGCAGCCGCCTCCCGTTCCCGTTCCCGCTCTGGCAAGGGTGAGCAACGCCGGAACTCCCAAGCTGCCTAGCAACGTTATCCAGCAGAAGCGTAGAAACCTGAAGAATGCTCTAAACAACATAAAGGCCATTCAAAGTGGACAGGTATCGTTGCTAAAGTCGGTGCAGGGTCGGGGTCAGACGGAGGAGTCGAGGCCCTTGGTCACCACCACTCTGGTGCCTAAACCGACTGTATGCGGGAGTGAGCCATCGGTGGAGGAGGTGTTGCCGGAGCACATGATATTCGCTGCGCCCAAGAAGAAAAGGGACGATGAGGATGTGGCCCCCCAGACCGGGCCTCCAAAGCTGGCTAAGATCACGCCAGTTTCGAAACTTGATTTGCCTCCAAAGGCAGGTGCTCCAGGTCCCTCGAAAGCCTCCGGCAATGTGAAGAGTCTCACAGAGGCCATTCTGCTAGGAAGCGTTATCCGGGACCCAGACCTGTTGAAGCTCATCCTGAAGGCCCTGAAGTGGCCAGTTTCTGCCGAGAATTGCGAAGAGCAAATGAACCGTCTGAAGAACTCCAAGTTCGCGGTCATCATGTCTGACAACAACCTCTTGCAGGACACAGATCTCACACAGCTGCTGGGTCCCTATCTGGGGCCCATGCTAGCCATTGCCCAGCAGCAGGAGAAGCAGTCGCCACCGCCACTAATAGCTTCCAGTTTCGCTGCTTCGAGCAGTTCTGCGCAGGGTTCACAGGATGTCCTGAACATGGCCGACCTATCGAAGGCCATGCCTTACAAGCTTCCGCCGGAGACTTCGGTTCAGCTAGTGCCATCCAGTCCCACGGAGCAGGAACCCCCTCCACTGCATCTTTCCAAACCAGTTTCATTTTCCAAACGTCCTCCGCGCAAGGGTCGCAATCGCGAGACTCCATCTAGGGGTCCGTCTGTTCCGCGAACCTCGGCATCAACTTCGAATGCGGCACACGTCACCAATGAGTTGCTAAACCTGAACTCCATGCTCCTTTCGCAGTTCGAATCCAACCCGGCAGACGCCCTCAACGAAGCGCTTCTCTCGATGCTTAAGCAACAACAGGAATCGGGAACCAAGCGGGGCTCCCGTCGTCGTCGCAGCACCTCCAACAGTGTTTTAAATCTGGAAGACATAGTGTTGGTGGAGCCTCAACCGCCGCTGGAACTTGAACCAGCTGCTACGAATTTCATAAATCCGAGATCTCCGGATACTGTTCGACTGCCTACCCAACCAGCTCCGGTGACTAGGCCAACAAAAAGGCGTAAGACTGTGATTCAGACGTTGAAACCGACGGACATCCCGATGTCCAACAGGGGAGACGCTCCGATGAGTAAGAAAAAGCCAAAGGCAGTGCAACCGGACAAGGTTGAGCTACCTAGCTCGAAGGATCAGAGCGTTGAGCCCTCTCAGGCACCATCAAGCACGGTTTCGGAAACCACCAACAACAAGCTGGATGCCTCAGAGGCACAGCCTGAGGCTGGAGCGGCGACTGCTGCGGCCAATACGGAGATAGAAAGTAACAACAAGGTATCTGGCAATCGCAAGTCGGAAGTGAAGGCTGTGCTCGGCCAGAAGCTTCTGGAGGCGATTGGATTGCCACGGCTGGGAAAGGATGTGGCACCGGAGAGCTCGCGGGACAGCCTGCGCAGTGCCCTGAAGCGCTCGCTGAAGCAGGCTCAGGAGCAGCAACAGCAGATGCAGCGGACCAAGCACGAGGAGCCGGTGAAGCAACTGGCCGATTCCACGACCAAGCCAAGTGCCGCGGAGTCGGCGGTTGAGCGGAAGAAGGCGATAGCCGAACGGGAACTGGCCCTGCTGAAGCGAAAAGCTGCCGAGGACATCAAGTTGGTCCCTAAAGAGTAAGTTGGAAGCGGGGACGTGATACAAATCTGTGATACAAATAATTATTCGCAAATATTATTCCTTCCAGTGAGAAGTCAGAGCGGACCGATGTCAGCTCGTCCTCTTCGCGGAATCGCCGACGGCGTAAATCGAAGGAAGATGAAAATGTGGAGGAGGAGGTATCTGGGGACGAGGAGAAGAAGAGCGAGCGATGGGACGAGGATGATGAGCTGCCCCTGAAGGCGGACGCGGAGAAGGGCTCTGAGGAACGGAGCGTCAGCCGCAACAGCAACCGTCCCACTCGAGCCAGCAAGACCCAGTCCAAGTATTACAAAGGTCCGTCTCCCAAATCCCATCACTCCATGGGAACGCGCTCGACACGACAGCGTTGAACTCGGATTTTAATTCTCGTATGAAATATGGGAATCTATTTTTGGATAATTAGCCATTTATCGCATAAGGTTTTCAAACAAATCTGTGTACAATGTACACTCGAATTCTAAAAGTTATATTTCGTTTAAGGACTGAAGTTGCAGGCCGTTTTGATTGAAAATAGTTCAACTGTTCAAAAGTCAGACAGAGTCAGCTCTAATTAACTTTTTAAGGTACAATACATTATATACATTATAGATTATATATAGAAGAGAACCCTTGATGCTATGTATACCTTAATATTGGATGAATCGCGAGTTAGGTTTCCCTATTCAGAGCGGTTCAGAGAGTTCTTCATTTATTTAACTCATCTATACACTTGAAGTTTATTATTTAGTTTTTTATTTTCAATGTTAAAAATCCATCTAGATAAAAGATAAGATGAATATTCTATAAGTTTGTGGGGAACACGAAGCATCTTTTAGATTTTAAGAAGCACAACACACTCTGCTCTGATCGATATTATCATGTTCTGTATATAGAAGGAATACATTATTATTTGCTTAAAAATGTTGGAAAAACGTAAAAGCTTTATTTTATCTGGGGGTGGGTGTGGGTAAAGGGTAGCGCGAATTAGAGGTCTTCTGTCATACAATAAACATATTTACGATAATATCTGCGAATGTATACACCACACACCGATCGTCTGAGTCGGTTGATGAAAATGTGCAAACACCCATCAGTTGAAAACGTTTCGCGACGAACAGTGGTTGTTCAAACTGAGCAAGGCTGTGTATTTATAGACGGGTTAACCCGGACCAGGGTCTCCTCTTTACGTTAACACGGTTCGTTTAAGGGAATTGATCGTCATATCAGTCTCGATTCTTTGTCCATGGTTGAAAAGTTATCGGGAAAGTGCTACCGTTTTATGTAGAAAGTGAAAGTAGTTGTGAATGGAAAGCTAAGGATCAGGATGAGTTGCTGTTGTCCAAAGCGAAGGCGAAGGGAAGACCACGAAGACTACGAACGCTTTGGAAGCGAGGAGGTAAGTAGTCATCGTCCGCTCGAATAAAAACACTGGGTTATCTAAATTTTGTATGTAAAAGCTAGGCAAGAGATACGAAGGCGAGGTGTCGTTGTTTTTAAGGCAAAAAGATACACCCACGGGAAGTAGAATAGCACTAGATAGGGCTTGGGTTTCGGTTATCCATAGGTAAGGTATAAGGTGTAAGGTATTCCTCAAATTTTGATTCTACATAGATAGGAAATACAAGAGTCCCATCAGTGTAGTAAATACCCCGCCTGAGGTATTGTTTTGATTGAAAGTGTGACTCCCACGCACCATGTGTCCATGTGGGACAGATATGTATATGCCACAGATATGTATATAGAACACCCGTGTGCGTGGGAATGAAACGTTATCAGTCCTAAAAAAGAGCTCGAAAAATTCGATGTCGATATTAAGTTTAGTCTTTTGGCGATTGGGTGATAGGCAGTAGGTGATAGGTGACCTCCCCCATTGGGAAGACCGAAACTAGGCGCGAATCGAGTGACAACGGGCCAACCCCACACCCAGGGTAGTACCCTACTACCAGAACATCTCGTTTGTCAAGTACGCGCCGAGAGAGGAGCGCGAAAGTGCCGAGAGAAACCATCACGAGAGAGCAGAGCATTCGCATCTGCATCGTATCGAGTCCGGTAACCCGTCCAAGTCCAAGTCGCGTTAGTACTTATGACGGCGATAATTCTGCTGGCGTGCCACTCTGTACGCGAGCTCCTCGATCTGTCGGATGCACTGTGGCACAACGCGTTTCACCTGGACCGGAGCCTTGCCTACTACCGCACCAAGCGACGTCTTCAGCTGTTTCAATTTCATTGCCGGGAGCTCTGGTTGCGTCAGGGAACGATGATCCGGGAGGCGGACCTCATTGACTTTGGCGACGAGGCCGATGCGGAGAGCAGCTTCTACAGCGGGTCGACGAGCCAGAGGTTCCTCGACATGGAGCGCCAGCAAATGGCGCCGTTGCCGGACGGCTTTGAGGACATCGAAGTCATCGACGGAAGGAAGTTTGATGTACGTAATCGTGGAAGGGCAGTCCCTGTCCCCACATCCAGACGTGTGTTTTTCCAATTAGAGACCAGATTAGGCGCCGAGAGGGCCCTCTTCTCTCTTACTGCGCATTTACATTGTCGTTTAGCACGCTCTCCTCGCGTTCCCACCGATTCGCATCGTTGGCGCACAGTTGGGGCATGGCGGAAAAGCTTTCCCCAGCTGTTGGCCACAGTCGCTTCCCCATAAGCGGTCCACCTGTAATCAGCAATATTTGTGTCTTACTCTGCCAAAAACAAGTGTTTTCTAAAAGTGTCTGGCGATAAGCTGGCCATTCGAAGCCGCTTTCGAGGCTTACTCACTAAAAGCAATCAAAGTGACTCCTCCACCTCCAGGGGCAGGGTCTCCTTACCCCAGCCCTAGTGTGCTCAGAGCTCAGACCCCAGAGCTTTTCAGTAAATTCTCTCC
Source organism: Drosophila vallismaia (assembly GCA_035047325.1). Taxonomy (NCBI): domain Eukaryota; kingdom Metazoa; phylum Arthropoda; class Insecta; order Diptera; family Drosophilidae; genus Drosophila; species Drosophila vallismaia. The sequence goes on from JAWNPU010000094.1 coordinate 830,939, forward strand.
GGCCGAGTCATTCGCGAAACGCGAGACAATCGAACAAATAATAACAACGGTCAAACAACGGCAAAGCATCGCAAAATCCCAATGGAAGTGGTTGCTGGCTAAAGCCACACAAATTTTTGGTTACAACATAATTAAAATCAGCTAAGAGCCAACAGCCAACAGCCACGACATTAACCCACAGTTGTGCCTCGTAAATTACTAGCGCAGTTTGGGGGTGAATGTGTGTTTTTTATGTTCCTAGCGACGATAACCATTCGACTGCCGTAAACAAGGACAATGTTGAATCATCTTCTTCCGTCACTCCGTCAATAAGACAGATTACTCGCGATCCCATTCGGACGTGCATCTCGAAATGCTCTCTGTTTAAACGAGTTCGCAGCCACTTTGTGTTCCATCCAATACACCACCCACTTTAAGGACAATGTGTCTCAGGGCTTTGTGTAGGAAGTTGCTCTGCTGTTGCCACCAGGAGAGAAAGGGCGGCCTGAATGAGGTAAGCACTCCACGGAGAAGGATACAGTGGTAGGAGAATTATAATTTTAAAATATTCGTTTTGGCTAATGAATTAGTAAGCAATTGAGTAATTCGAGCGTTTGAAGGCGGTTCAAGTCGGCTTATATGGCAGACTCGTACGTGCGACGATTCAAATCACAAAAATAAAGTCTAGTTGCCTTTGGAAACAACAATATTTGATCCAGACACATATTTTTGATTGTTTGAAGGCCGTTCCATATATTTTGTTTTAATCCACAACTGATTAGGCTTCGAAAAATGCTATCTTTCTTTGACTCGAACAATGAACTGGCAATGCAACAGGCCTGGATTGTAAAGGGCACTTGTTTACATATTTCCATCTTCTTATCAATTGAAATTTGTAGGCCAGCCACTACGAATATACCGATGTTCTGCCAAAGTACCGAAACGATCAACTGGGCCAGTTGGGCGAAGGAGTCAGCTTCACCGTGACCGGCCGGCTGGCCCTGACCTGTGAGAGGTAAGTCATTGAATGAGTCATTCATGGGAAGGCGGATGCTAAGCCCGCTTTTTTTGCAGATTCTCCATCAACTTGATCCACAACAACGAAACGAAGGATGTGGCTCTGCACATAAATCCGCGACTGCCACAAAACTACATCGTCCGGAACACAAAAGTCCATGATATATGGGGGCGCGAGGAGGTCGCTTCGGCCCTGCCCTTTATCCTGCACCGCGGAGACAGCTTCTCCATCCAAGTGCTCCTCACGGAAGCATGTTATATGATTTCCGTGAACGGCCAGCACTTTGCCGAGTACGCACACCGCATTCCCTACCGGGACGTCCGGATTCTGGAGGTGAAGGGCGATGTGGATAATGTGGAAATGAAGCAATCGCTGGTCCTCAACTACCCGCAGCGGACGGCCGCTTCCGAGGCGAAGAACATTGAGCTCCGCCTGGACGAAGGAGTCGATGAAATAGACGCCAGCGTCGAGGAGGCAGTCAACATACCGCAGGACTGGTGTCTCATCGGCGGGCCCTCCAAACAGGCCACGGATCAAAGTTCACCAAAGAGTAACCACAGTGCCAGTAACCTGGGACTCACCCTGCCCTATTACGGAGCTCTGCCCCCAAACTCACTGTGCGAGGGTAGGTGCCTCAAGATCGAGGGGCGCGTGCGCCTACTCCCTCATTCGTTCTACATAAACCTGCAGGAGGGCCAGGACATTTGGCCCCATCCGGTTATTGCATTCCACTTGAACCCGCGCTTCTCGAGGTCTGGTACCGATGCCATTGGCAAGGCGGTGGTTTGCCGCAATGCCTGGTTCAACGGAGAATGGGGCGAGGAGGAGCGTTCCGAGCTGGACACCAACCTCCTTCCGGGGCGCACGTTCAGCCTGGCCATCCTCTGCACGAAGGACTCCTTCGAGGTGTACGTCAACCGCCAGTATCTCACGGAGTTCAAGTACAAAGTTAGTCCCAAGCGGGTCAACACCGTCTACATCCAGGGCGACGTCAAGCTCTGGAATGTGACGGTAGAGCAGAACCCCATGGTTAGGGGAAAGAATGTCCGCATCTACCACAATCCCGCGTACTCCGAGGAGTACTAAGGAAACCCAGTGTTGAACTGTTTTATTTTTTAAACCTGTTGTCTTTCTAACTAAGCGACAATAATAAAACGCTAGCCTTCTTTTTATTAATGTTAATTCTAAAATCATGTATTTAATTGATTATAGATAATGCTATTCATGTTACAATAAAACGCCATGGGAAGGTCCCCAGTTTCCACATTCTTAATTGTTTTCTTTTGTATTATTTCTATTGGCTGAGAACTTGAAATCTTATATGGTGGATATTTTAAGGTTCCTATACAATCTTTCCGGCCTTCTCCATTATATGTAAGAATTGTTTGCCACATTTTAAGTTTCATGTGTACATTTTATTGTGTTTATTGACAAGTAAAAACATACAAGAGTCCAAAATAGATTAGCTTACAATACAATGGAGAGCCAGCGCTTGTCTCAACATGTCTGTTGTATACAACAGGTTGTTTGGATGCAAAAGCTTTAAAAGCTTGCGATCCACTTGGGTTTGGTATTCACTAAGTAATGAACTAAGGTCCCAGCGAAAGATATATATGTAGAGCATAAAAATACTTCCATCTGCATTATTCCTCGAGATCCCTACAAGAAATGGTTCAAAAAAATGAAAGTATCAATTTATTTTTACGTCAGACACCCCCCTCTGTGTTGCGTCAAAATGTGAATAGTTGAGTGTTGTATTTTCGTAGCATTTTCATACTTCAGCCGATCCTTTTTTACAAAAAGACATACAGTGGAGCGCCGGCAGGATCTTTAATATGCGTAGACGCAAAAGATGGGGGGCCAGGCGATGAGTGTTTATCCAAGGGCTAACAACGTTATTATGAGGCGGGAGATGGATGCCATCACCAAGTTCTACGAGAGGCGATCGATCGTCAACCGCCGGAAGCACTATTTGGTGACCGAGACCCTGCAGCCGGGACTGTGCTTCGTTTTCCACGGGATGTGTCAAATCGGATGCGAACACTTTCTTATTGACTTCATGACCCACGGGGGCTACGAGCTCTGCACCAAGTGTAATGTGGTGCTCCGGATAGGAGCACGTCTACCCCAGAACTATCTGACGCGAAACTCCCGCTTGAAGGGATTGTGGGGCCCCATGGAGCGGTCCTCAAACCTTAGCTTTCAGCTGACCCGTGGCAAGTCCTTCTGGATGCAGATCCTCATCACTGACGAATGCTTTCTTATTTCCGTCAATGGGTATCACTTCGCGCCCTACATGCACCGGATGCCCTACAAGTGGGTGAAGGCCGTGGACGTGCGTGGCGACGTCACCGACATCGCCGTGGACTCCTTCTATGTGACAGAGTATCCTGTCCGGCTGCAGCACTCGCTGCCAGTGATAATACCGCTTCAGTACGACACGCACTTGTCGACATTCATGCGAGAAGGGTTCTCCCTTGAAAATGAGTGGCGGGTGCTGTCCTCGTTGGCCAAGATATCTTCAAAGCGGTTCGTCTACCGCCCCAGCATGCCGCTTCCATTTTACGGTACCATTCCGAAGGAGGAGAACCTCATCGAAGGGCGAGCTCTGCGCATAGAGGGCCGCTTGCGCCTGATGCCCCAGAGCTTTAGTTTTGCACTGCAGATCGGTCAGGAGATCTGGCCCCAGCCCGAAGTATCGTTCTACTTTAGCCAGTGCTTTCTGCAGGGCAAGCGGGATAAAATCGGCAAGGCCATCATCACCCGGAGCGCCTATGTCAAGGGGGAGTGGGTAAACACTCATGTCTCCCGGCTGAGCACGACCCTCAGGCCGGGTGCGTCCTTTGTTATTCATATTGCCTGCCGAAAGCAACACTACGAGTTGTTCGTCAACAGCAGGCTCCTTTTGCAGTTCAAGTACCAGATGCGTCCCGAAAATGTCAACATCGTCAACATTCGCGGAGACATAAAGCTATGGGATGTGGTCATCGAGGCCACTAGTCCGTCGCGAAGTAACCATTTGCATAGAGTCCGTTTTATCCTTGTATTCACGCCTAATCCTCTTTGCAGGAGATTCGATTGTGGGTCGAGCTTACTCGATATGGAAAAAATCTAAACTGACAACGAACTAAATCTGCCCGGTTTCATCTTGATTAGGAGCCAAGCTAAATTCCTGTCTTGCCTACCTCTCTGTGGAGTGATAAAGTCCAGTTTTATAGAATTCTGATCTTATTTTCTTGTAGTTCAATCGATATCGAAGAAGGAACAATGAAATTCGATGTTATTTTTTATTTTTACTCATGTGTTCGTACTTCTTAAGTTAAATCGCAATAAGGACTCCACGACACGAAAAGCACAGAAAGCACGGCAAGCAACCTGTTGAAAGGCATGTTGTACAAATTTATACATGCGTCCACTTATTGCCAATCTATCTACGAGACGATCGCTGCTATTGTTGAAAATGCAACTGAAATGATGCCCCAACGCCTGCCACTCACTGCGAGCCTAGATTTATGATTTCATCTTGCCCGCCAAAGTACTCTGCAATTAAAATAGCGACTGCCCTTGCCCTGGTCCTTGCTGGGCTCTCCAACTCATAAATGTCAATGCGCCGTCGTTGTCAACTGGGCTTCTGCCCATAAGCAGTGCGGATACCCGATACCAGGGGCTCCTGCTCCTGCTCCCGCTCCTGATCTCTCCTGCCGGCGGTAGGGACTCGGAAATTGATTATTAAAAATGATAATCGATTAAGGACACAGGCGCATTGCAGCGCCCCAACTGGGCAACTGCTGTCGTGAATTGACGTTTATGTCTACATGTGTTTCTTAAGACAGTTGACATTGTTTTGCCATGGCCGGCAAAAAACGGCAAAACGCGAGTAACCGAGTAAGCCGAGCCGAAAACGTCGGCAAATATTTCCCAAGGCCTGCCAAAGGAAGTAGCGTCTGCCAGGAAAAAATATTATTTATGGTTCAAGTCCGTACGTGTCACGCATGCCTTGGACCATTTTGCTAATGAAGTGGATTACTGATTGTCTACTGATGCCGCTTCTGCAGCTTCTTCAGCTTCAGGAGCGAGTTCGCCTCCAGATTTGGCCCTCATTTCGTATGCCTCGCGCCCCATGCTGTATGTATGTATTTGGTTTTAGGAGGCAGTAACATAAAGGGTTGCCAGCCTAATAAGGCATTTGGTTATTTGGCTACTAACCCTAACTTTTCTCAGGACCGAATCAGGGGATAGAACACCCATCACTTACTGAGTTCAATTACTCCGAGACCTTCTATGGGATACTTAAGTGGCAGTGTTTTCGGCGCTTCGGTTTTACCCAAAATAAAACCCCTTAAAAGTGTCCAGTTTAGGTTATTACAGGAACTCCAAAGTAATTCAAAATTGATGGCCTCTAAAATTCGAGAAAATTGCGTGCAGAAATTTCAACGAGGGCCGCTCGGACTTGCCGTCGTTGCTGCTGGGTTGGCCGTAATTAATCAAAATAAAAATTAATTATGCGAACATGGGAGGCAGTGATTGGCCCGAAAAATCATTTGGTCTGGCCTACTCTCATCGAGGATCTTGAATTCTTCACCAAGCCCTGGTCTCGGCCAGTCTGGATAAGTTGATTTGGCTTCCCGGCTGGTTGTCGTCGCATCATGCGTGTGGCAATTATCTCCTGAGAAGGTTCACCAGCTGCCCAGATACTCGTATGTTATTTATTAATATCATATTTTGCACGTCACTTGTGTTAACTTGGCCTTGGAATCTCATTGATCCAATGGCATTTCGCGCAATTTGTCAGCCACGATTATGTTATTAATTTCGTTTGGCGACAAAATGTTTCTCTTCCCGGAAAATCTCTGAAAGTCTCTGAAATTAGTGGATCAGTTCTTGTTCCGCTTCGGGGTGATTGGGTTCAGGGTTTGTAATTAAAGCAGCAACATTCTCAGGCCAATTGACAAAAATATACTTCACGAAATTGGGCTGGTGGCTGATGGCTGGTGGCTGGTGGCTGGTGGCTGTGGCGGTGGTGGTGGCGGTGGTGGTGGCGGTGTCAGCTTCCAAGTAAAATGGTAACAAATGCATTCGCACCAATTTACAACATGTCGTCCTCGGCAGCCTGCGACGATTAGCCGGCCAGGCGCAAAAGTGGCCAGAGAAGCTTATCAATATTCCGACTGTGTGCCCATGTCACACAGAACACAGCCCACTTCGCAATCAATGCTCATGCCTCCGGAGTCTGGACTGAGGACTGGGGACTGGGTACATTCTAAATTAAACCTCAATTGGGGTTTTGTCCTCTGCAGTGCCGGCAGTACCGGCTTTATCGCCCCCCCTTGCGGAGTTTCTTGCCACAGCAGCAGCTGCCACTGCCGATTGTTTGAAATGGTCAACGGAATGCAACCCGTTTCGCGCACTCACGCATCCATCCATGCCATTGCCAAAACGAAGTTAACGAAAAATTGGTGCGTGGATATACTCGAGCTGTGTCCGTGTCTGTATCTGTGGCTGAGTGGAACTTGGACTGCCATTGCCATGCGGCAAAAAGTCCGCGGAATCAATCACTTTTTGCCCTGTCCCCACTACCAAGCATTGTATATTATCATGTGCATGTGCTAATCCCATGGAATCCGTCCTCCTGCGTTAATGCGAGTCAGTTTAAAGCACTGTCAGAATCAATTACGTGCCGCCGAAGTGACAACAGCCTTCTGTGCTGCGAGGATACTTTAAGCTGTAAGGCGGCTGTAATTGTAAGAGAGAGTTTTGTACCCACAAATGTTCCTGCGTCCACTACCCAGTAACTGGAAAAGCATTTCGGTAATTTCAAAATTATATTTAGCCGCTTGTGTCCTTGCCCATTGCCGTCATTGCGATAAATCCCCACAAGGCAGCATTCGGCTTCGGATCCAATATTGGGCCACTCTGCCGGCGGATCCTGCCTCAAAAATGTTGTATTTATGCCACGGAAAGTGTGCTGCTCCAACAAAGGGTCCAAACCGATCAGACTGGAGCGGCGGCTCTCAATTTCCCAGAATATCGCCCGAGATCAATCTTACACTCGTTTGATTGCATATTTTTATATGGTAGTTGGACACATCGTTCGCTCGCATCCTTTTTCGGTGTTGCCGTCGCCAGGCACTGTCTGCCTCCGTCCTTTGTCCCCATCTTCCGACCCCTCAGACCGAAGTCACCAACCACTGGCAGTCGGCGACGTCTGTTTCTTCGCTACTTGCTTTTTGCTCTTTTTCAAGAAAGGGCTTTATTTTTCGGTGCCCAATGAAGGACAAAAATTCCACTCGTTTAATTGCGAGCAGGCTGTTTCTTTGCCATCCAACACTGAGTTACTAACCATGAAAATGAAGCATACATATGTTAGAAGATTGACCTGCTGTTTCTCCCAGTGACCTGCATACTTTAGTAACTTAAAACACACAGTTTTCAATAAGTTTTTAATCGGAGATTCTAAATTCGGAGGAATCAAGCAAAGCTAACTGGATTGTGGCCATTCCCCAGTGTAACAAAATCTATCTTCTTTAAAACGATTGTCCCTTTGAAGCTCTTGGCATAGCCTCTAGGGGGAAGGTAACAAGTATGTGCCGCTTACGCACAAATTTACATACATATGTGACTCCAAAGGTCTGGCTTTCTACATATGTCATCCTCAATGTGGCACATTTAGCAAGAACAGTCGACAGACGCCGAGTGGGATGATGAGCAAGTCCAGCTCCTCTCCATCTCCAGCACCAGCATCAGCACCCAAAAGAACTGATGGCGTAGACGTGAGGACACGATGGCGCCAATGAAGTGCGCATGTCCAGGCTGAGATTGCCAGGAAAGGGGAGCGACTTGGCACTGAGGAGTGGGAGTGGATTTGGTCGCAGATGGTAGCTTCAGAGATGTGTAAATTCAGTTGGACAAATACAGGGGTGTCAGTTAACCCACACTCTGCTCGGATTTATACTTATTAAGATTGCGATTGGAGACAAGCACACATGGACCACCGTTGACCAGCTGTGGCTGAGTTGCACTTCAAATAGTCAGCACAGGGCAAGGTAATCGTTATCCTAGTATTACCTCAATCGAGGAACACGGAGAGCCCGCTGGGTAGGAGCTTTCAAGGACACCCTCTCTTGTACATTAACGATGGGCATTTAACGTCAGGCCAACCCAGATGTTACTCCAATGTTAGTATCTTGAGAGGAATTATGATGAAAATATTAATGTGTGCAATGTAGACTTGTCCACATTATACCTATAACATAATAAAAGTGGATTGAAAATAGACAATCGATCCACAAATCTTTAGAGGTATTCCTTTTATGAATTGGATGAAAATTGGCCAAGATATAGACCTCAGGGTGGCCCTATGGGTCCTTTCCACGCATTTCCCCATTTTTTAAAGGGGTTCCATCAGAAAAATGTACAAAAAATCGAAAAACTATTTTACTCGAAGATTTTTATGCAGATTGATAGAGAATTGATCCACAAATCATTTAATGTATTCCATTTATAAATCGGATAAAATTGGAAAAGAAATAGAAATCACAATGGGCAATAACGAAATATTTTCGAATGTGAATATTAATTACTGATTTGCTTCGACCTGAATTGGATGCTGCGATGCTTTGGTCCTTGGTTATAGCGTGCTTGAGGGTTATTAAACCAATTTTGGAGATATGTAGACAAGCGAAATGCGAAATGATTTCAAATTCTCTCACGCAACAGAGTGTAAAATGTGGAAAGGACCTTTGGTTTCCAGTCTGGATAAAATCGCAAGAGAGTACGCCCCCACGAAGATTTAAGCGAGAGTTGTTTGCAAATTATTGAGATGAAAAGGAAAAAAGAAGGGCCTCTCGGGAGTTCTGTTATTAAAAAGCTACCAGTGGGGCCTAAGCTTGAGTCTCCGTTTTGAAGGTATCTTTTGCGTGCGGATCTCGGCCAATTCTTTAGAATAGGTAATTGGTAATTGCCAGTAACCGGGAAGCGGTTCTGTCGCTGGGGGTGTGTTGGAAGTAGTGTCGCCGCTTGGAGTGATTGCCCGAGACCGGGAACTATTGGCGCCATGTGACACCTCGGCTGCCAAGACTGACTTGACGCCGGCAACCGGCAACCGGCTGGCTTGCGTCTGCGCACCGCCTAGCTGTCGATTTAAATTCCTGTCTGCCACGTCAATTACGCACACAAAATAGCAGCAATGAGTCGCAAACGATCGGCTGTACTTAAATTATTGCAAATTACGTGCTAATTGGCCGCAGCAGTGCCACAATCAGTAGGCGGCACTGTTTAGTCATCGCAATGGGTCATATTCGGGTTTTTTTCGGGCTCAGTCAGATGCTACCGGTTGGACATTAACAAGGCCTAATGTAATTCAGATTAGCGCGCTGGCAGTGCCATCTAGATATGCAAACCCTTCCATCCGTCTACCCGAGAGGCTGGCCAAATAGTTTATTTAAAATATTTTACGCGACAATTGCTAGACAAACATTTGGCATGCAATGAAGAGTGGCCGTCGCGCCGTGTCGCCTAATAGCTTTCCTCTTTCTTTTATTTTCTCAGCGCTGTTGGTGTTGCCTGGTCAACTATATGCAGTACTGGCAGTGGCAGTGCACCAGCCACAAGACCGCCAGTCTGGTTTTATTTAAAAATTGTCACTTGTGCCTTGCAATCGAGGCGCCAACGAATTGTGTGTGTGCGCGTGTGTGCCGCAATGTTCAGTACAAACACATTTCAGTGCCCCATCTACCCACCTACCCACCAACCCACCAACCCACCTCCCAACCCACAACCCTCTACTTTTGGCGCTGCAAAATAAGCATTCGCATTCGCATTCGCATTCGCATTTGCATTTACATTTCTATCTGAGTGACGCCAGCTGTACAAATATTCTCGGAAATCGCCCTCCTAAAATTATCCGCACGGGCCAGAAATCACTTTACAAGATCCTAAAATTTTAGGGCCTAAACCCGCTAGTGTGACTTAACGTTTACGTCTTGTTGGCTCTTTTTATCTGTTCTCATGGGTAGTGGGAGTATTGCGACTTAAATCCTAATTAAATGGTCAACACTAATTGCACTGCGCCCTCCCCAAGAATGTCACCAAGTAGGTTGAATAACTTTCTGTTTTCCCGTGACTCGTGATTGCGAATTTGGCAAATGGTGTTGGGATCAGATATAGTCAGATATGGTAGCTTAACCCCTTTACTTTGTGTTATTTTTTATTCACACCGAATGGGTAGCGACTGCCTAACGTTATTCCTAACACCAGACGAGCTTAAAATAGACAAATTCAACAAAAAACCTAAAACCAGGCAATTTAGCATGTAAACAATAAGCCAGCCGGCGTTTATTTTTAGCCTTGCCTTTATAACGAGTAGTAAATTTTTGGTTAATTATCAAAGTAGTCCAGCCAGCAGCAGTGTTAATTTTTACGCATACTAAATGAAACGATCACGCCGATCCATCCGATCCATGCCATCCATCCGATCCCGGCCAGCATGTGATGTGATGGGCCCAGTCGAGACGCAGTTCACCCTCGCACCGCCGACAATTTCGATTTATTTTTCAAACGGCACACGCGCAAGTGCGCCCCGAAATAGACGCTGGCCAGGCCAGACCACGCGAGACCAGGCCAGGCCACACCTGTGACAGGTGCGACAATATTTGACGTCTGCTACAACTTAAAGCTGCAACTACAGTTGGCGGGTATTTTTAGGCGACATTAAAGCCAATATTTGCGCAACAATTTCTCAGCTTGCTACCACTAAAACAACATCTCGTCACGACATGTGATGCACCGACAGAGGCCGAGTGCCGTAGTTTATTTTTTGTTTCAATTGTTTACACAAATGCTAATTTTTGCGTTGGCCGCTCCACGAGCTCCAATCGAGCCAAGACACCACCACCACGCCCTCACCAGGTGCCCACAGATGTCCATTTCTCTAATGGCTCTGCAGGTGCACTTAAAAAAAGCACCAGTCTGGCAAGGAGGCTTTGGAAACCCTTCTCTGCTTGTAGGACCTTGTAGGATCAAAGATTCAGATCATTTGGTAGCGAGTTTTGTTAGAATCTTTTTCAAGTGTGTCCCAGGTAGAGGGCCCCGGCTGGGGCATTGTCTCCGAAACCGAAACCAAAACCGAGAAGAAAGCCGGCTCTTTAATGTGAGAATAAGTCTTATTAATACCAGAGAACGGGGCAGCAGTTCCTTGCCACAGTCGGCATTTATTTTGTTTTTCGCCGTATCCCATGAATCTCTGCAGAGATTTCGCTGTCGGAATATAAATTAGCTTTGTCTCATTTAAAGTGCGCTTTTGAAATTTATTTCATTACTTTTTTGATGATCGTTTGATGATTGGTTCCATTATTTTGCTTTAAAATTTAATTTTTTGCAGCAGAAGGTAAAGGGCAGTCCGCTCTAAAGGAAAACGCTCCAAATGGTTCCCAAAGAACTTTCCGAACCTTCCATTTTACAATCTGGCGGGGATTGTAATGCCAACGGTTCAACGAACCCCTGAATTTTGCGGATTTTACAAAATATCACGAACCAGCCACTACAATCCGTAATAATTCGGATTTGTTTCATATTATTAAATCAGTGTGACGGAAATCCATTGAGTAGCTTTTGCGCTGTGGGAAGTATCTGTTTAGCATAGAAATACCATCTGGCGGGATTGCAATACCCTGTTTTAGTTACGTCAGCTTTTGTGATATTCAAAATAATTGCAGCGAAAGGGAAAGCAATCCTAGGAATTCTGAAATAGGTTATACCTATATTGAGGTAGAAACCTTTGGCAACCTCGTCCAGAGATTCCACTGATGATACGCACAGGTTCCCTGCATCATGTTGCAGCTCATTACTTGATCTTACGAGTATTCGGTGTATTACTATATACTAGGTACTTCCAGCTATAGCTAAGATAGGTATGTGCTGAATCATTGGCTCAGTGATTGGCAAAAATCATTTAATTGTGCTAATATTTTCCGTTGTCTCATTACCATAATTTATAAAAAACAATCATTTAATGCCGATTTGGACGCGATTTCAGAACAACCTTAGAGGGGAATAAACAACCGTTTTATATCGCCATAAATATGCTAATGCAAGTACATTTCGGATCCGATATTCTGAACCACCTGGCTCGAGTTGAATAACGCCCAGGCTGTGGGTTCGCATCATTGTACGAGTATGCTGTTCTGATCAGAAACTGCTCCAATTAACCTGTTTTCTATCGGGCTGATGTAATTTAAGCCGGCTATTGCACTGGGTCAACTAAATGCAGCTTCTCATTAGCCTGTCCGCGGCATTAGCATAGGTAACTGAAATCCAAATCCAGCTCGATCTCCAGTACGTCATGGCCGGGGTGCGCCTGCACCCCAATATCGGGAGATATCTGCAACTAGCCCGGTAGATTAGCTAACAAATTTATTTCTGAACCCGATAAGGACTGCGAGTGGCAAAGAGCCGTGCCATTTGGGCATCTAGTTCGGGTTCGGGTGTACTCGAACCCCCCCAATTCGATCGCCTGGCGTTCTGTGCGCACCTGTTGGCCTTTTATATTATATTGTGTGTAGCACCAAATGGCTTGTTGCAGAACGATAAGATTACCGAATGTACAGACATATATCACCCCTTTGCGCTGGCTGTTTGGTTTTTCGTCCAGTGCGCTCGCACCCAGGTGACTAATGGGTCATCCCCGACCATCCGGCCATCCGGACATGCAGACCCCGCCCATGCAAAACACAGCTTCTTTAGACAGTCAGATTTGTATATTTTCCGGTCTTATGGCACTTACGCTTACAGTATTTACATAAAACAATGAGATTATAATTTGGGGCGTAAAGGAATATACATATGTAGTTTGGGAGCACGATCCCGTACTCCTTGCGAAAATAGTTGAGGTTATTTTGACTTCCTCTAGGCTTAGGTTTAGTGGCATTTAAGTTTAAACTTTTTGATCAACATGTCCAGTATGTACATCAAAACGCTCTCATTATTGTCCGTCTAGAGTCTCGACTCCAGAGCTTAGATTGTAACGATTATTGTCTTTTGGTGCTGACTACTTTGTACTGCCTAGACTGCGACGCTTAGCTGCGGCCTACTCGTATTTGTCATAGTTCCCGTAAAAAGCGACTCTAAATTATGATCACATCGCTGCTAGCATTACATTACGCTAAAAGTAAGGTCTAAAAATATCTATGTATATTCATGGTACAGCATGCACGCATACTAAAAAGTGCTTATGGCGCATTATTGATTTCCCCTCGGTGTTTCTTTAAAGTACGGATGGATCTGGTTGGATTCCGATCCGGCTGCTACAACTACGAACAAAGCTTTGAAAACTTTTAAAGCTATTTGGCCACCTGTGACCTATGGCAATATCGTGGATGCCACTATGTTTCTAGGACTCTGGCCGGAATGCTGCAGGATAGAGCGGTCCTTCCCTTACTCGTCCTTCCGGCGCTTCACCTTGCCCTCCGTCTGAATGGTGGCCGTCACAGACTCCATGCAATCAGCGATCGAGGGCTCCGACTGGTCGGGGCTGTAGTCCTCGCCCGCCATCCGGCTAAGGGTGAGGATGTAGGAGCATGCCACCCGCAGCACGGAGAGCTTGGAGAGCTTCTGGGAGCTGGCGTAGGAGGGAACTGCCCGGCGCAGGGTTTCATAGGCTGCGGAAATTGTGTGGACTCGGGTGCGCTCCCGGGCATTGGCCTCTATGCGACGCTCCCTGGTCATGTTCTTGTAGTTCCTCTGCTGGTGCTGGTTGGGGTGCTGTTGTGGTCCGTGTGCCTTTTCGTCGTCACTGAGACAAAGGCTAAGGTCCTCAAGCAGTGAAGGGGGCGCTCCCTTCGACGCCTTTTTCTGCGAGGACTTCTTCAAAGTTTGCGGCTTTTTAGTCAGCTGAGTGGAGAAGTCCTCCGACTTGGATTCGTCGTTGGCCGTCCCGGTGGAGGGTCTCTTTTTGGTGACCAAAGCCAGGGGCTCTAGCTGCTCCGGGTGGGGGGCGAAGGACCTGTGCAGCGTGGTGACTCCCGGATGGCGAACGAAAACGTGCGCCGGATTGGGCATGGCTTCGGGCTCCGCGTGTTCCTGCAATCGCATAGAGGAGGCAGCAGTGGGGTGGACAAGGGGCGGCGAGTCCACCGCCGGAGGGGTGAGCACTACGGCGGAGTCGGCGGACGAGGTGTAGCGGATGCGCTTCTTGAGCGGCCCCGTTGCATTCATGCTATAACTGGCTGGACAGGGCTGGCTGCCGGACCCTGAGCTGGCGCCAACAACCTTGGATGGCTCCGTGCTCTTGCGTTTGTTGCGGATCAAAGCGATGGGCTTGCAGTCCGGCGATCCGGGCTCTTCCGGCGCTCCCTTAGATCCGAGTGAGATGGGAGTGGGACTGCCACTAGCACTTCGTTCGAGATGCGCGTGCTCGACGGCCAGATCGTCGCCGCCTTCGCTCTCCGAACTGGCGGAACAAAAGCCCGCATCACGGTCGTTGGAATTGGGTGAATCTGAAAAAGCGAAGACCAAAGTTAAAGAGTTAGTTGTCTTCTATCTATGACGTCGGTGGCCCCCAACCGGTTATATTTATAAGCAATTTTAAAAAAACCCCCGTTTTCGCGGAACAGACTCCGAATACGACTTCGGGGCCGCCACGAATCTGCGTTTTAGGTTTTCGGCGTCGTGACGTCTGAGTAGAGATTTTTCCACACTCCACTCCTACACGAGCATCAATCAAATCCGATTATTAGAGAAATCCTATTTAAATACTAAATCTGAATGACGTATTTTGGGCTTTTGTAAAGGGTAGGAAATTCCTTTGATTCCCATCAATGGGGAAGTTCGAACAGGTATGGACAATAAGTAGCGTCAAAGTTGTAATTTGTCAAGTTAAGGTTCAATCGAAGGGTAGCTCCCTACCCTTAAGTTTAAAGTCGATTCCTCATCATTATCCTGGTGCACTTTGGAGCACCAGGAGCCGCGATCGGCAAGTATAAAGAAAATGGGGCCAAAAATGTAAATTCGAATTATGCATCGCCGACGAAAATGAAACCTGTTCTCCAGTCTACCACTGACCTCCACAGGTATTTAAAAAGCGTTTAAGCGCAGCTCACTTGCTGAGCAAAATTTATTTCGCGTCTGGCGAATAAAGTCAGTTCAAGTTCAGCAGCAGGCACCAGGCACCAGGCAGCAGGCTGCCGTCAGGCACTGCACCAGAAGCCAACAACCCGGTTGGCAATTAATAAAAAACTCAAAACAAATAAACGTAAACGTAACGTGCATTCTGCTCAACTGAATCGCAAGTGCGGGCCAGGTTGATTTGGATAGGATAACGTACCTTTCGATGTCGCCAGCCAACAAGCTAATTAACACAGCAGCTGTCAATTGATCACTCCTAATTGTGTGCTTTTTCGCTTCTGAGTCTTGAATCTAGAACTTGGCTGGTTGAAACATCTGCCGATTATGATATGGGTTCGGCTGCTCTATAAAATTTGTTCCCCGCTTTTGTTAGTAACCCGAGGACTGGCAACTGATGCTTGATTGTTTCTTAGCACATACGAATATTTGTTCATCGTTTATCCGAGTCGGGCCAGACGCTCGAATAATAACCATTTTGCGGAAGGTAGTACGCTTTTTGCATGTTGACACAACTATTTATAAGCACAGTTTACTGCTATCTCTTCTAAATTTAGACAGATAAACAGCGAAACGAATTTCAAAGCAAGTGACTGACATTGCAGCCACGAAATCAGGCTGAACAAATACCAGCAGTCTTTCAGATACAACATCCGAGCCACAGCTACACAAATTTCCATACAGGCTGCTTAATAATTTATATTTGGACAATTGTTTGCTTTCGAGCCGCCGCCTCGCCGCCTCGTCGTTTAGGCCAAAACACCTGTGGAACCAGAACACCCGCTCCCGCACACTCAGCCCAAAGTTCCTGGATTACAGTCAAGCGTCATGCGAGCGCTTTGGGTGTTCGCCTATTCAAAAGTGCCCCCAAATCGACATTATAAGTCTGCTTGTTTCCTATGGAAAATCTTCGTAGCGCTTTTACACCTCCAGATGAGCCCGGATATCGGTTTATTTTGCACATCTGATCCGCTTCGAGGTACTTTATGCAAACCAAAAACTTTTACTCGGAAATTGGCAACAGTTTCCGAGATATTGACCTTTTTTTCCAAGAATGAATGCCCTCCTGTGAAAATCAGCTAAAACCCACTTTAAAGCGGCAGACATTAACTGTCAGAGGCATCAGAAAATCCCGTATTCACGCTAAAAGTCACCGAAAGGTTATCATCTTCATAGGCGGCTTTTGGCTGACGGACGGCCGGTCCACTGGGAACCGTTCCGTGTGGGAAGCCTCTCCTTATCACAAAGATGAGCTCCTACATACGTACGGGTACGTGCATGTAAGTATGTCCCAGCGACTATATTCTGGTGTATATTGTAGTAAAATGACGCATCACTTTTATGAATGAAACGCCAACACATCGGGGGAGGGAGTTTGCAGTTGCATTTGGCCGCTTAGCGGCGTAATTGGCACGACTCGTATATTTTGAATCTAAACTGTAATCAAGTTTATGCGGAGTAGTTAAAGGACTTAAACCTGGAAACTGGTCATTGTAGCTTTCAAAGGATTGTAGTTAGGAAGAATAACTTTTATTGTGATTGCCTTTGACTCGCGGAAAATCTTCCGAAAGTTCAAGGAGCTTCCGACCAAAGACAGTTCCCGAGGAACACCATTAATTTTAAATATGGTCAACAGCTGCTACCCCTCTGGGGGCCCATACTCGAAAGTTATCAATTCAGAAGACCCAGGAAGAGTACCAGCTCTGGCCATAAGAGCTCTGATTGCCTGGAAACAGATGGCGCCAATAACACCGTCTAGCAAATGGAAACTGTCGCGGCAGCACCACAAACGAACGTTGAAAAACAACAAATAGCGAAGGCCCCGACCTCTCGGGTGCCAACTGTGCGACCGGAAGCTGTCGCCAAAGAAGCTCATTGCCAGGACACCGAGGAGAGTCAAAGCACCCACGAAAGTGAATCGTTAACTACCATAGCTCGGCTTCGAAATACATGTAGATAGCAAGTGCCTGCTATCAGCTTGATTTGGGAGCTGTGTAGGAGTCACCTTCAGGGCATTGATTTCGACGGTACGACGGAATCTAGGAGAGCCTCAGCCCAGCCTTAGCCCAGCCTCAGCCCTGCGGAGCAGACAAATTGCCAATATGTCTGGCGACATCGTCATCCCCAATTCAGCTACTTGACATATGCAGGACAGAACCCAGAACCCAGACCCCAGACCCACCATCACCCCAAGCTGGACTGAACTACAATGGCGACAAATAGTTGTCGTTGTTTACGCGTCTGTCTGCGTGTCGGAGTTACTGAAATGGCACCCTCAGAGAACTCCCCCCAAAGGACTCCCCCACAAGGACACTCCATCCCTCCCCCGACTGTGCTCCGACTTGGGTGTTTAGTATAGAGCCCCATAAAAAATATGTGACATCAGTTGGCTGCGGTGCAAACGGATTCCATTTCGACTCAGATATTGTGCCAGCTGCTTTTGCTCGCTAATTAACTCCGCAAATACTGCTTGCCTTTCAATTACAGAATTACCGGAGTACACGACTCCAACGGCAAAATTTAATTGATAGCGAAAATGAAAATGAATCAGAACTGCGACTGCGACTGTGACTGCGACTGTATAATCCAAGTTCAGCAAATTGCTGAGCCAATGTCCCTGCCCATTCTGGGGCCAACAGGTGCTCCGCTCGCCCCAACTCACCTTTCATAATAATTGCCGCCAACTCCGCGGCGCTCAGGTGCATGTAGAGTTTTTCCGGCTGGGCGTCTGCCATAGTCACGAGGAGCCGAGGAAATCGGAGATTTAGGATGAGGTAGCGCGTAATCCAGAAACGGCGGTTGGAGTCTTTCTGCCCTTTTCGTGAACGATGCTTCACCGTGAGTAATATTAATTTTATTTGCGAAAACTGATTAGATATCAGGAGAAGCAAATTGATATCTCACGTAACTTATTATTATGGGCTTTCTATCATTTGCACTTGAACTAAGAAATCAGAACTCAGAACGCGTTCGCGTACACTCACAGGAACTTTTGGGCACTTTCTTGATCAAAACAATCTTTGGAATTTCGTTGCTTGTTTCACGAGGCTGTTCGGTATAGACGTCCCACAGCCGGCACGACCGTTCTCGTCGAGTGTCTGTTTATGAGTGTTTGAGTGTTTCCGAAGCAGCAACAACGTCCGCACATGCTGCTTGCTGGGCAAATTTTAAAATTTTGAATTTCGCGCGCGTGCCATTTCCCTACCGAATTTCCTGAACCGAAAAACATGTTGCTTTGCCTTGCAGCATGTTGGAAGATCGGCTCGAGAGAGGAGCCCATGTAAAGGAAGGAGAGATCCTATATTTTCGTTCCTTCCCGTCAAACTGCGCACTTTGCAACATGTTCCATAGAGCCTCCTATGGTGTGTGGGTCAGAAAGAGAGATCCGATATTCCGTCCCGTTTGCGTCATACTTTGCAACCTGCTCGAAGCAGAGAGAACCAGTCTCTGGTTGTGGTGTGAGAGTATCTGTATCTGAGTATCTGTATCTAAGTATCTGTATCTGAGTATCTGCTAGGGGTGGCCTGGCCGGCTTTGTGCTTCATGCTAAAATCAACACGCGGTCGAACTCAGCTGGCTCGCTGTCGAACATGTTCGTCACCTCGTCGACTTTTATGAATGAAAGTTTGTCTCTCTGTCGCATTTGTTGGTTCCTTAAATTAATTAATTAATTAAACTTCATTAAAACGCCCTTTAGTAAGCTAAACATTTAATTAATACCTTTGTCTGGGACCCCCTTTCTGATTTGAATATATCGGGTCAGGCCTCAAGGCCTCCTTCAATTGCAAAAGAACCTGAAGCACCTGGCCTTTCGAATCCGACAGGTATCCAAATGATGCATTCCAACACGTTGCAGTTGGGTGGCTCGTGCTGCGGAAAGATGCGGATTATCGAATTGGCCAAGACTTGGGGCCATCGGCCCGACTTGGGGCACGAGAAGGTGGCTCTGTCAGCCGCAGGATTGGGAAACAGTTTCACTTTTTACTGCCAGGCCCGCGATTGCGCAGTTGGCGGCGAATGCGTCATCAGCACATGTCCTGCACCTGCTCTTGAAGGCTTAAGTAGTCCTCTGACGTCTTTGGCGGGAGCCCGATTATGAAATTGTTTGCAGTAACCCAAAGTGCCCCTCTCCAGCGACTACCTCTTGTGGCGACACTACCCCTCCATTACCTCCTGTGGCCGTTTGATAAGTGCGGCTATCATGAACGTGCATCAAATCCTCCTGCCTCCGCCATCCTCTCCACGAATCGGAAATTGGACAGCATTCTCTTGTGGGGTTTCTTGACAAGCCTCTCTCTTGGAAAACCGAGTATGGAATACCCTTTCGATTGAAAGAGTCAACGGAGGTTGGAAAGCTCATGCCAAAATACTGGGACTCCCTACGAGGGCATTCACAAACCTCCATGCATCAAGTCGGCCATGTAGCATGTTTATAATGAAACCGATGTGGCATATACACATGCAGCCACCAAGTGGTGGTGTTGGATCGGCGGCTTTTGTGGTTTTAATTTACGCGCCTCGCTGTAATAAACGCACGGGGCAGCCTCACTTTCGGATTTGGATCTGGAATGGCGTCGATAGTAGCGGGAGGCCCTTTCCGGCCAGAAGATGCCGCTTTGTTGGTAGTGCATCCAAAACACAAACGGAGCTGGGAAAGTGGCTTACAAAGGACGCACCGGAGGGGAGTGAACCGAAATGTCCCTGATGCTTTCGCTTCGGCCTTTTTCAGTCCGTTTTCGTACCTAAATACTCGCCTCCGATTCTATGCGTTCGAGCGGAGACTCAACAAAAAGGAGCGATTCTAGGAAAAAGTTTAAATTTCGCATGATCATGCCTCTCGTTTTAAAGCGGCACAAAACAAACCCGAAACCTGCCGCTAAAAACGAGGGGCAGATCCACCAATATCGTTAGGGCTCCGCTCTGTGATCCCCCTGCCTTCTGGACCACTCCTGCCGTCTGTCCGCAATTCGGCTGCTATCCGCGATCCGCCATCCGCGATCCGCGAGTCAGCAGATGTACTCTGGGTTGGCGGCACGAGTGGCTGGGCTGTCGCGCGAAATACTTTTTGAATGATGACTTTCGTTTTAAGAGAGACTTGTTCTGCTTTATAAGAATGCGATTGGGCTGCTGCAACAGGCTAACCTGTTTTTTCCTTAGATCAGACATGAGGTGGAGACGGGGGCCCAGAACGTCGCCGCTGAGGTCGCGATCCGGCTTTTTAGGCGTCGTCTTTTTGTCAAGCTGCAAGTTCAAGGATAAGACGCAGGCTGGACTACCAAAAATGGTCTGTGGACGTGTCGGCGAAATTCGATCTCTGCCTTTAAAAAGCATCCATTTTTTCCTTGAGCCCCAGCTAGAATTACTTCGGAATTATTTGGGCTGCTTCTTATTTTTATACGAAATTAGCTAAAGTTGCAGTTATTGATTTGGCTTCTGTTCGGTGTTGGGACTTCGGAGTACGCAAATCAGGGCGAGAAGAATCGTTTGGCTTCTGTGGATTGCGTTTGGGGAGATTGACTTACCCTATCTTTACCCTCGATTACAATAACACAAAATATACCTGCTTGTAACGAATATCCCAGCCTTCTCGGGATCTTACCTGTCAAGGTATGGCGCTACCCGCGCAGCTTACGTTATGAAGTCCCGTTCGGCGATCGCTAATTGCTTTCAGTCTGCTTGGACTAATTTCCGGCGCTTGCCAGACTCCTGGGCGATTGATAGATTTCTGGAAATACCCATACGGGAACCACCAGGTAGAGGTGACTTCTGGGAATTTGTCTGGCTAATGTATGTTGCACCTGATTTTAATGTCTTGTGGGCTGTTGAAAAATAGCCGGGCCACAATAGATTCCACCCCTCGTCTTATCCAATTAAGGTAGGCGCAGCCCATATTGGCATTCGCATAACGGAGCTCCGGAGGTCAGAGCTAATGTGGCAGGTATGTACAACCGGTTTACGCACCTCCAGTCAAGCTCCACGTGACAAGATAGGGTTACGTGCCTCGCCTCGGATGCCACAGGTGCTCCGCCAAACACTCGCACATCCACCTGCTTCGAGCATAACTCTGCCGTAATAAGCACATGTTTCTGCATGTGACGTCACGTTCGTACGACACGGATACGTTACGGGATACGGGCAGGACAACCACCAGCTTTGGCACGTGGTTGAGTCTCCCCCGACTGTTGGCTCCCCCAACCCAATCATTCCCCGGCATATGTAATCCTGGTTAAATTGACGGTGCAGTGCTTTGCCCTTTGAGGAAATGTATTTTGGGGCGGCTCTCTAAGCGGAGCATTAAATTCTACGTCACTCATCAAAATACGGCTCTGTTTAGGGATGTTTACGTTAAAGACAGTGACGCGGAAGCAGGAAAACCGAAACAGACAGGAACTGGGATCTATTGCCTTCAATCTGCTCACCACATTTTCAAAATACGTATCCCAATTTGCCGGAATGTTGAATTTTGTGAAGTGCGGGTGGTGAAAGGATTGCGGCAGATCTTAAGATGTATGTAGATGGATGTGGAAGTATTTACAGCACCGAAGTTGCACATGAACCAGATGGCACACATGGGCACCTCCTCGGCGGATGAGACACTTGGATCTGAGGGTACCCGCACATGTGTGCTCTCGTGGGTCAGGGGCGCAACGAGGAATGGTTATGAAGTGTTTTCCAGCCAAGTATTTAATCCCCCAGACAGTTGTCTAGCTACGCCTGGCGACCAAGCAACCGGCGACCTTTGGCGGCGTCAGCCCGGATTGCGATTTTTCATGGAAATTGCATTCACGCTGTCGGCGGCCACTGCCGGCGCATATGCTGACCAGAAGGACTCCTTCCACGCATCCTTGGCTAAATGCTAAATGTGTGAATTTTGCAGCCAACTGAGCTCGGGCTGGCGACAAGATGTCTTGGCATTCGGTGCTACGGATCCGGCGTGGGAATACTTTTGGGAAATTTTTAATGTTCGTCTGGGAACATTTTCGCCTGACACATATGTTTCGGATAGTCCAGAAAATCCCAGAATAACCTGCGGTGTCTTGCTGAGTCCTCAATTAAAAAATTAAATCTTTCCCAATCCTGAGGGAAAAGTGCGTAAACAAAAACTAAAGACATAGGCCGAGGCCGAGGCCGAGGTTGAGGATGAAGGCCACTCTTTCGCCAAGAACGTGATGCCCCCAAGGTGTACTTAACGATCAAAAGCATGCGTGCATGCAATATCATACCCCCAAAACAAAATTAGATGCTAAAATGTCCGCTATTAATGTCAAAAGGTTCAAAATCGGAGTTCTGGCGAGACATTGCCAACCAGCCAGCCCCCGCACCTTAATTTACGACTGTTTTTTTGCACGCAAGAAGCATCCATGCAAATGGATGCGGAGAACCTCATGGCAGCAGCGGTTCCCACGCTTCCTGGCTCCCTGGCTCCCTGGCTCGAAAACACCCGCAAGCGCATCTCAGCCCCGACTGGAACGTCTCTGCGTCGATTGCCACAATTCGCCCCCAAGTCAGGGCAAACTGTATGTGAAATTACACAGAAGCAATACAGCAGCCAGGCAGTAGCAACCAGGCAGCAAATTGTTAATACGAAAGTCGGGATGGCTCCGGGCAGGAGTTGGAGTATCCCCAAAACAAGGTTTGGACTCAATAGAATTGCTTGGCATGTGGGCACTTTGACGGCTGCTGCATCCACCTCACATCTTTCTATTTTTGTCTTTCCCGATAGGGCCACCAAAGCCCTTGGAGGCCGTGGCCCTTTGTTTCGGGGTCTCCCTTAAATTCCATTGGATAGATGGGCGATATTTGGTAAATCAAAAAAATCGTGGCATTCGAAAAGACATATGAGGTTAAATATAGGCAATAACTTGTAAAGCGGAGACACTTAATTGGTGTTACGATTTGGATTCATTGCTTCGTGCCAGTTGGGGACCAGCTATTTGGGAGGATACATTGTCGCACACACAGGTGAGAATAGCGCAATAACTCAGATCAGGCCAAAAAGACGCAGGGGCATCTTCTGGCTGGTGGTACCTGTCCAACCGCCGACCTCTAAGTGCACTTCCTGCAATCAGGCACTTGCAGTCGGGCGGGTTCTGTCATAAAACTGCATTGTCCTGTTGCCTTTTGTTTTGGGTAGGATTTTCCATTTTTGCAGTCAACACACAAAGAGCCAGACAGAAGACGATTTTCTTAATTTTGGCTGGCGCCAGGTGCACAGCTGGTTGCCATGGCCTCGGCCTCAGACTCAGACTCGGAGTCGGACTCGGATTCGAATTCGGATGTGTGACTGCCGTGTCATAAACGCAATGCAAATAAGTAAAGTTACCGCCGAAGGCAGAGCTCCAGTGTCTGGTTTCTGGCCGCCCGATCGATCGGCCAGATGCTTTTTGTGCCACAGTGGTCGCGCCCCGACGTTGACACGCACTGACGTAGCCAGTAAGGCCCCCAGAACCGAGGTGTCCACTGTGCCCCGACCGCGTCTCTACAGACACATGAGAGGCCGCACACAGAGCGAGGAGCGATGTGATGGTCACGGGCTATTGGCCACTCATTTGCCAATGTTGGCGCATTCACCACTTCCACTTGTCGCCGAGGCAGCAACTGGTTTGAATTCTTCATTTGCGTGCCGAAGGCATCTGCGTTTTCGTTTATGCGTCGCGAAGCCGAGATACTCAAGAAGCTAAGTGCAACTTGAACAACATTGTGAGGATGGAACAGAGAATATGCAATGCCAACTTGTGCTCCACTTAGCTAGGCTTCGAGGCTACAATACATTATCACGAAAGATTTCCCATATTTCCATAAACTTTATTTAAGCCAGTACCCTTGAAAACGTTCCACATAAACCTCCTTTATTCGCATTTGCACGTCGATACCGAAGTATGTGTCCTTTCGAGACAGCTCCCCTCTGCCGCCATTCAGTGGTCAGGTCGGCATCCAGCCGGCCGAGTTCTTGAGAGGACACCTTGTCATGGAAAGGTGCAGGCCAACTGACACTGCCACTGCCATTGCCGTTTCTGATGATGATGTGCTGTACGCTGGCGGGCATCCAGTGTTGATCGGTCCACTGTTGTCTTGCCTAAATTAATAACTGCGCCGTGCGGTTGGGCTCTCAGGTGCTTTTGGAAAGTTCATTCAGCAGCAGCAGGTAAAATGACCCTGACGGAGGGGCCGAGCGGTTGTGAATTTCTTCGAAAATGAAATGCAAAGTTTATTGACGGAGTGCACTCATGCAGCTGATGCATCGCAGACGGTCCCCAACACAGGCGGCCACATATTATCATATTGAGGGGAAGATAGTTAATCGACTAATTGAATTGCTTGCCAATGCTTCCCCATGCACCACAGCATGGATCGAGTCCATGTATCGACGAAACATTTGTGTTTTTAATTAGGTGCGCCTGCCAAACTGACACACTCTTCGCATCGTCTGGCTACTTGGAGAATAATCAAATCGCAACACCTCGAAAGGTGCTAGACAGTTAATTTTGTGGGGAATCGTACATGTATACTAAAAATAGTACAATGCTTCGGCTTCAAATAACTACTTATACCCTAATTAGCACATTTCTGCTAAAAATAGCAGAGTAGCCCTGCAGAGTAAAAGCTCCTAACTGTGATATGAGTTTTAAAGACCATGAACCGATTAATTGTTTTCTTGTCCAACTTTTATATAAGCTTGGTCAGGCCGTTCGAGTTCCCGCCTGAGCATCCACATCCACCCATCAGCCCAGATGCAACTTTTGGCATGAATCGGAACCCCAGAAATCGGTTTTGGCCAAGATTATCAGCTCGGCCTGTTGATACCACGCTGCACACGAAGAAATTTGGCGCCAGCCGTGAAAAAAATGTAGACAATTAGAATGGCATTTTGGTTTTGCTTTCACGACGCCTCAATTCATTAAGTTTCTCGTGTATTCGCGGTTCTAGGCGGCATCGCATCTTGGCAGAATGTCACTAATTGTACTTTGGACCCAGCGCCCGATTTTTTGGCAATGCTCCGATGGTGGCGCATTCGGTGGCATCTGTCGTTCAAGTGTCTCTGCTTTCTGGCACAAAAGTTCAAAACGAAAAGACGGAGGCGTCCCGCAGAAAACATTGTACTGTGGCTGCCACTGCTCGGATCAAGAGTGCAGGTGTTGCTGCCAAGGAGGGTGTTCCCGGCTGCGGCTCAGGTCTCCTCGGAAACCGTTTGAAAACGAACATATTGCATTGCCCAATCTGGCGGAAACAATCTGGCGCTGCGTATCTTGCAGATATGCACAAATGGGCCTGATATTCTGAAAGACACAACCCCCGTATTTATGAGATCGCCGTAAGTGGCCCCCGACGTTAACGGCAATAAGGGGCAGCCCTGGGTTAAAAAGCACATAAACAAAATTGGTGGCGGCGCAGCTGGCCATGTACGCGGTTGGGAATCGCACTTGGGAATAATATTTCTTAGGTGGATGGGAATTATAGCGCCCAGTTTGTCATAATTTGTCGTCTGGGCAGACAAGCTCAACACAGTCAACGCTGCAATTTGGCACTGAAAAAAATACGTAGCAACTACACGTATTTATTGTGCCTATTTGAGTAGATCGACCATGCAACATTCTCCTAGTGCATCCAAAATATTACTCATTAATATCCGAAAATGGATTAAGGCACCGCAATCTGCAATATAAAGTGTTTAAGAAGTCATCAAGACTGTCGTCACCGTGCAATTTATGCGACAGATTGCCCATTTACCCCACCGCCTTTTTCAATCGTGTTTCTCCCAGTGGTAGAAACCAGCGTAGGCCTAGTTCTGGTCCTAGATCCAATCGCCGCCCATCATGCCAACAACACCCACCCACATCAAAAGCACAACTGTTGTCTCCCACTGACAAACATGTCGGTCCTCCGGTCCGCTCCGGATCCGTAATACGAAATACGGAGTAGGGAATGCCATAATGTTGCAGCTCGTAAAAACGTATTGCATTCCCGGGTGCGCCGGAATGTGTGCGGAGTGTTCTAAATCTGTAAAAAATCCGGCTAAAGCCATTGCAGCTGTTGCCTGTGGGTGAAAGTGAAAACTTGTGGCACATGTCTGTTGGCCGGAAGCGCATGAAGTTGAAATAAAATGTCATGTGACATATACATTTTGATCTATTTGGAAATATTCATATACTCCATAGTAGCTCGTCTATATCTTTGCCAATTTGCATCCGATTTTTATTCTTTACACCATCTGAATCTTGATTTTTTATCAGTTTTTGTAATGGATTTTTATATAAAGTCCCTCTTAGTTCCGCCCTACACATATTTTTTATTATCTTTAGTTTGCTTATGAATGCATAAAACATAATTTCAAATTCGCGCGGGCTCCCTCTGATAGAAAATTCCATAAACCAGTGTTGCACAATGTTGATTTTATTTACACATATTTATCAATTTGAATTATTTTTAATACATTTTCATTCGACATAAATGCATAAAGTAATTTAGAAGTTTTAATGTCGAAAAATATGATAACAAAATTCGCAGTAAATGCATATTTAAACTAAAAATCGTTATTGGGGCAAGATATTTCTCTAGTGCTTATAAAAAGGAAAACCCCTGTCTTTTAAAAGAAACACAACGGGGAGATGCTGTGTCCCCGCTATATAGTCAGGAGATAAGATAACAGACAGATTGTCTACATCATAACAATTTCATTCCACACTTAATTTATTTGATCTTCCAACGCTGCGTGATCCAGCGATGAGGGCACGAGAACACAAGCACAAAAATACGAAATTACAATTAGCCCTAATAATGATGCTAGGGGATTACCTTTGACTATGTATACTGGAGTGATTACATTCATATTGGGAGTATATAGGTATTGCCTTGTCGCAATGCATAAGCATGTTAATGCATACTTTGGATATTGGCCTAGTCCTACTCCCAGACTTAGTCCTGCTTCTTTTCCGCGGCTGTCTTTTTGGTCGCTGGCGTGATTGGGGCAGGACCCTCGATCGCACCGTTCGAGGTCTTGGCTCCGGCCTGCTCCTGCTCCATTTCCCCAGAGAAGCCAAACTCGTTGACTCTCTTGAGATCGACGCGGTACTGCCAACGCTGGTAGAGGAACACGAAGAATATGATGTCGTCGCGGAAGCAACCGAGACGATACATTGTGGGCATCTTAATTACAAACGCGAAAATATCATCTATGAAGGTGTTCAAGAACTTATAGGTCATCATGCGCCAAGGCATGTGCGCCACCGACTTCAGCTTGTAGTTGATGAAGAGCTGCGGTGTCATCAGAATAAAGCCAAACGTTAGTAGGTAGCCGTAGAGCATGTTCAGCACGAACGAGTACCATCCTTTGTGTTCGTTGTAGATCAGGGAGTAGACGAAGTAGGCCACTAACAGCGGAAAGCATGCCCATCCCAGGTATTTGAAGGCCAGCTTGTCGTATTCCTTGGTGGAACTCTCCGAGTAGGACCCCTTATCCTGGAAACTAATGCGCGGCAAAACTCCGAAGAGTTTCTGCTCGCGATTATAGTCGATGTCTACCACCTTGTGGATCTTCCACACCTCGATACCGAGACCAACGAAGCAGGAGATGCGAATCATGAAGTTCGTCTCATTGTCCAGTACATACAGAAGTATAATCAAGGATTGGAAAACTCCAAAGAACACTGAACGCACCGACAGCCCTTCAAGCGATTTGCGGTTATTCCAGAACTGAATGTCGTTCTTAAAGGCCAGCAGCTCGAAAACTGAGTGCAAGATGGACACGGCGACGGTAATGCCAAGCAGATAAATGTTTGTATCCAAAAGTGTTTCCTTCAATGAGTCCTGGTCCTCATCGCTTTCCTCCGGCTGACTGGCGGCCATCAGCTCACCCAACACGTTGCCGGCCCACTTATTTTTCATCTGCTTGGCGGCGTATAGTTGCCACTTGAACATACCTAGTGGCTGAAAGGTGAGGTGCAGCTCCAGCTCGGGAGTGGTCTCGTTGATGGGGAAGTACTCACGCTGCAGATTCCAATAGTCATTTACAAAGACAATCGGCAGATATGTCTTTCCACCGTCGACAAATTTAACGTACTCATCCAAGGGCGGTGGCACTGTGCCTTGGGCCCAGTTGGTCTGGTCCACCACCAAGTTTACTGTGAGGTTAGGGTGCCAGTGGGAGACGATGGTGTCTTTGAGGTTCGCATGCTTCAGCTCGTGCTCTAGCTTCTCCTTTTCGCTGGCCAGCAGGTTGTAATTCCGATTAACGCGCAGCTTTTTGAACTTGTTCAGCTGTTGCTGTTGGTGGCCCATGTGACCATTCGTGGCATAATTTGGTGCCTGCGGATCTGGACTCTCGCCAGACTTGGTCACAAAGGCGTGCAGAAAAACGCTGCCATTATTCATCAAATGCTGACTGGCTTTTAGCTTAAGGCTGTGCGTGTAAATGCCATCGCCTGTGGGCCCCGATATCCAGTCCCCGTAGGTTAGATCCTCTTGCAGCCAGAGAAGATTGGCCTTTTGCTGGAAGTTGACCACGTCGGGCTCCTCCGAAAGCCACACGTGCAAGTCGAAGTCGGTGCCGTTTTCAAAGTAGTTCCACGCGGATATCTTCGGACCTGCATTGGCCATGCTCTTGTCCTGGCCCTGGCCGGCGTTCGGCTGTGGACGTCTAAAGAATGAGCTCACAAAGTAGATTATTAGGGCGCGCAGGATTAACGACTTTGTCATAGCGAAGAAGGACTCCATGCGGGTGGGTTGCTGTTGTGGCTGGCCCTCCTGTTGTGGCTGACCTTCGTGGGCCAGCTCAGCGTTCCCATTGCCCGAAACCACCTAGAAAAAAACAAGGTCGGAGGTGGAGTGGGTTTTTTTAGGTAAAGTAGCATGTTATCAAAACCCCTCTTACTTACCGCACCATCGGTTGCGGGTGGCCCTTCGTCTACTTTTGACATGCTGGATGCTCAGAGGAAATCCACGTTTTTTCTTTTATTTCGCAAAGGTTCTGCTCATTTAACTTGTCGTAATGTAGTATAACGTCGTATGTTCAGTGATGCCGCTCCTATCAATTTATGTCCGTTTTTAGCCATTTTACAACACTTATAAATATATGGCCATTTAAAAAAATTACTAGCTTTAAGGCAAAGTGACAATTTTCAAATGTTTTAAAATTTATTTAGATGAGTAAATGTTACTATTTTGTTAATATTTCTAGCCAATATTTTTCTACCGTTTCGTTTGTTTCCATTCAGTACAATCGGTATTCAGTATTTTACTTTTATCTGGTACTTTTTTCTTGTATATTTTTCCCTTGTGCAAGCTTTTCTGGTCAATCAAAAACGGTCACTCTTTTCCTCTTCTGGAACGATTTTGGGCAGCACGTTTTCTTTGGTGAGTTTCGATTTGCAAAAATAAAAAATGAAAAAAATAGACCTGAATACTAAAATCAAAAGCGCCTGTGTAGTATCTTCGAAGTTTGGAAAGCGCAGGTTTCGTCAAAGAGCGAAGTTTCCCGCTGAGACGACCAGTTCGGACCTAACCTCGAAGCTGCCACACAAACACGAGACGTGACGCTTTTGGGGCATAGTTAAAAACATAAGATGCGTATTCCGACTTATTGTATTGTCTTACAGCCGCCACAATGCAAATCTTCGTGAAAACCCTCACCGGCAAGACCATCACTCTCGAGGTTGAGCCTTCAGACACCATCGAGAATGTGAAGGCCAAGATCCAGGATAAAGAAGGTATCCCTCCAGATCAGCAGCGTCTGATCTTTGCCGGCAAGCAGCTGGAGGATGGTCGCACCCTGTCGGACTACAACATCCAGAAGGAGTCGACCCTGCATCTGGTGCTGCGTCTGCGTGGTGGCATCATCGAGCCCTCATTGCGTATCCTGGCCCAGAAATACAACTGCGACAAGATGATCTGCCGCAAGTGCTACGCTCGTCTGCACCCCCGTGCCACCAACTGCCGCAAGAAGAAGTGTGGACACACCAACAACCTGCGTCCCAAGAAGAAGTTGAAGTAGACGAAAAAATGCTTCAGCTACAATTGGATTTTTGCGCTGCACCTGCGGATAGATCATGGAAGTCAATATATGTACATTTGAAAATGTAGAAAATTTAAAATTCCATTCGCTACGAGGCGCAACGCATTTTTATATTTCTTTCTCTGTTTCTCGGCACCTGGACTTCCTTTAAAAGTGTATTGTTTAGGTTGGGAAACCGTGATTTCTTGCAAAAGATGTACAATTAGGATTAGTTACTGGCTTATTAAGCTGGGTTAGGGAAGTTTGGGGTTTTCAAAAACGAAACGTCTTAGTTATCTTTCAAATAGCAATCCATACATTAAGTTATTGATTGTAAAGATGAAATAAGCTGGGACGTATCCAAGGGTCGAATGAGACCTAAGGGCTTTGCAAACGTTTTTTTTCTTTTAAGCTATTGCTTGTTTTTACCAGAGATCGGAGGTTTGCTCCACAAGTGGAAATTTCAAATTTAATTTTCCTGCGCCCTATGCGATTGTTGCCTAAAAGGCATCTGTTTTTCCTAAACTAGACAACAGAGGGCGCAGCGGTAGTGTGTAAAATATCGATAGCATGAGCTATCGTCGATGGAACCACCTCCATCCATCTCAAAAAATCGCTGATTGGAGGTAGACAATCCAACGTATGTACAATTCTGTAAAATTGATCTAATTTAAAAAGCCACGTA
The DNA here is from genome assembly GCA_035047325.1 of Drosophila vallismaia. Classification (NCBI taxonomy): domain Eukaryota; kingdom Metazoa; phylum Arthropoda; class Insecta; order Diptera; family Drosophilidae; genus Drosophila; species Drosophila vallismaia. Next base: position 861,722 of record JAWNPU010000094.1, read on the forward strand.
TAAGTATATTATACGTATAAATTTATAGAGATATTTTTGCCTTTCTGCATCCGATTCGATCGGGACTTCATTTCCTGTCCATCATAATCGAAGATTTCTATTTAATAAAATTTCATTTCGTTTCAAAATCGGTTGCGAATTAGCTCAGAAATTCGAATAAAACTGTTCTAAAAAGGGAAATTTTCGATTTTCAAAATACGGAAGGTGGACATTTGTAAAAAATCAAATCTTACCCGTTTGGTTAAGTTTTTAAGGATATTTTTGCCATTCTGTATCCGATTTCACACCAAGATGCCATTTAATAATTTGCTGTTAATCTTTATCTAAGATTTCTTATTAATCGAACTGTAAGCTTTATAAAGTCGTTTCAAACATCGTCTATAGGCTATATGGGCCTTTTCTCGCCACCGAACTTAGGTTTTTTAAGGAAAACGGTTGCTGCATATACAATAACTAGACAGTACTCGAAGATACGAATGCGGGAAGGTATAACTTTCGCCGATTGGAGGTAAACAAGCAAAGTTATGGCTAATTCGGTAAAATCTATCAAAACGCAAAATCACGTAAAGGCCCGAATGTCCTTTTCTCACCCTTTCGCTTAAGTTTTTAAGGATATTTTTGCCATTTTGTATCCGATTTTGCACCAAGATACCATTTATTAATTGGAACTTCATTTGCTGTTAATCTTTATCAAAGATTTCTTATTAATCGAACTGTAAGCTTTATAAAGTCATTTCAAACATCGCCTATAGGCTATATGGGCCTTTTCTCGCCACCTAATTTAGGTTTTTTAGGGCAAACGGTTGCTGCATATACGATAACTAGACAGTACTCGAAGATACGAATGCGGGAAGGTATAACTCTCGCCGATTGGAGGTAAACAAGCAAAGTTATGGCTAATTCGGTAAAATCTATCAAAACGCAAAATCACGTAAAGGCCCGAATGTCCTTTTCTCACACTTTCGCTTAAGTTTTTAAGGATATTTTTGCCATTTTGTATCCGATTTTGCACCAAGATACCATTCAATAATTGGGACTTCAATTGCTGTTAATCTTCATCAAAGATTTCTTATTACTCGAACTGTAAGCTTTATAAAGTCGTTTCAAACATCGCCTATAGGCTATATGGGCCTTTTCTCGCCACCTAATTTAGGTTTTTTAAGGAAAACGGTTGCTGCATATACAATAACTAGACAGTATTCGAAGATACGAATGCGGGAAGGTATAACTTTCGCCGATTGGAGGTAAACAAGCAAAGTTATGGCTAATTCGGTAAAATCTATCAAAACGCAAAATCACGTAAAGGCCCGAATGTCCTTTTCTCACACTTTCGCTTAAGTTTTTAAGGATATTTTTGCCATTTTGTATCCGATTTTGCACCAAGATACCATTTAATAATTGGGACTTCATTTGCTGTTAATCTTCATCAAAGATTTCTTATTAATCGAACTGTAAGCTTTATAAAGTCGTTTCAAACATCGCCTATAGGCTATATGGGCCTTTTCTCGCCACCGAACTGAGGTTTTTTAAGGAAAACGGTTGCTGCATATACAATAACTAGACAGTACTCGAAGATACGAATGCGGGAAGGTATAACTTTCGCCGATTGGAGGTAAACAAGCAAAGTTATGGCTAATTCGGTAAAATCTATCAAAACGCAAAATCACGTAAAAGCCCGAATGTCCTTTTCTCACACTTTCGCTTAAGTTTCTAAGGATATTTTTGCCATTTTGTATCCGATTTTGCACCAAGATACCATTCTATAATTGGAACTTCATTTGCTGTTAATCTTTATCTAAGATTTCTTATTAATCGAACTGTAAGCTTTATAAAGTCGTTTCAAACATCGCCTATAGGCTATATGGGCCTTTTCTCGCCACCTAACTTAGGTAGGCAAAATCACGTAAAAGCCCGAATGTCCTTTTCTCACCCTTTCGCTTAAGTTTTTAAGGATATTTTTGCCATTTTGTATCCGATTTTGCACCAAGATACCATTTAATAATTGGAACTTCATTTGCTGTTAATCTTTATCAAAGATTTCTTATTAATCGAACTGTAAGCTTTATAAAGTCGTTTCAAACATCGCCTATAGGCTATATGGGCCTTTTCTCGCCACCTAATTTAGGTTTTTTAGGGCAAACGGTTGCTGCATATACGATAACTAGACAGTACTCGAAGATACGAATGCGGGAAGGTATAACTCTCGCCGATTGGAGGTAAACAAGCAAAGTTATGGCTAATTCGGTAAAATCTATTAAAACGCAAAATCACGTAAAAGCCCGAATGTCCTTTTTTCAGCCTTTCGCTTAAGTTTTTAAGGATATTTTTGCCATTTTGTATCCGATTTTGCACCAAGATACCATTTAATAATTGGAACTTCATTTGCTGTTAATCTTTATCAAAGATTTCTTATTAATCGAACTGTAAGCTTTATAAAGTCGTTTCAAACATCGCCTATAGGCTATATGGGCCTTTTCTCGCCATCTAACTTAGGGTTTTTAGGGCAAACGGTTGCTGCATATACGATAACTAGATAGTACTCGAAGATACGAATGCGGGAAGGTATAACTTTCGCCGATTGGAGGTAAACAAGCAAAGTTATGGCTAATTCGGTAAAATCTATTAAAACGCAAAATCACGTAAAAGCCCGAATGTCCTTTTTTCAGCCTTTCGCTTAAGTTTTTAAGGATATTTTTGCCATTTTGTATCCGATTTTGCACCAAGATACCATTTAATAATTGGAACTTCATTTGCTGTTAATCTTTATCAAAGATTTCTTATTAATCGATCTGTAAGCTTTATAAAGTAGTTTCAAACATCGCCTATAGGCTATATGGGCCTTTTCTCGCCACCTAACTTAGGTTTTTTAGGGCAAACGGTTGCTGCATATACGATAACTAGATAGTACTCGAAGATACGAATGCGGGAAGGTATAACTTTCGCCGATTGGAGGTAAACAAGCAAAGTTATGGCTAATTCGGTAAAATCTATCAAAACGCAAAATCACGTAAAAGCCCGAATGTCCTTTTCTCAGCCTTTCGCTTAAGTTTTTAAGGATATTTTTGCCATTTTGTATCCGATTTTGCACCAAGATACCATTTAATAATTGGAACTTCATTTGCTGTTAATCTTTATCAAAGATTTCTTATTAATCGAACTGTAAGCTTTATAAAGTCGTTTCAAACATCGCCTATAGGCTATATGGGCCTTTTCTCGCCACCTAATTTAGGTTTTTTAGGGCAAACGGTTGCTGCATATACGATAACTAGACAGTACTCGAAGATACGAATGCGGGAAGGTATAACTCTCGCCGATTGGAGGTAAACAAGCAAAGTTATGGCTAATTCGGTAAAATCTATCGAAACGCAAAATCACGTAAAAGTCCGAATGTCCTTTTCTCACCCTTTCGCTTAAGTTTTTAAGGATATTTTTGCCATTTTGTATCCGATTTTGCACAAAGATACCATTTTATAATTGGGACTTCATTTGCTGTTAATCTTCATCAAAGATTTCTTATTAATCGAACTGTAAGCTTTGTAAAGTCGTTTCAAACATCCCCTATAGGCTATATGGGCCTTTTCTCGCCACCGAACTTAGGTTTTTTAAGGAAAACGGTTGCTGCATATACAATAACTAGACAGTACTCGAAGATACGAATGCGGGAAGGTATAACTTTCGCCGATTGGAGGTAAACAAGCAAAGTTATGGCTAATTCGGTAAAATCTATCAAAACGCAAAATCACGTAAAGGCCCGAATGTCCTTTTCTCACACTTTCGCTTAAGTTTTTAAGGATATTTTTGCCATTTTGTATCCGATTTTGCACCAAGATACCATTTAATAATTGGGACTTCATTTGCTGTTAATCTTCATCAAAGATTTCTTATTAATCGAACTGTAAGCTTTATAAAGTCGTTTCAAACATCGCCTATAGGCTATATGGGCCTTTTCTCGCCACCGAACTGAGGTTTTTTAAGGAAAACGGTTGCTGCATATACAATAACTAGACAGTACTCGAAGATACGAATGCGGGAAGGTATAACTTTCGCCGATTGGAGGTAAACAAGCAAAGTTATGGCTAATTCGGTAAAATCTATCAAAACGCAAAATTACGTAAAAGCCCGAATGTCCTTTTCTCACACTTTCGCTTAAGTTTCTAAGGATATTTTTGCCATTTTGTATCCGATTTTGCACCAAGATACCATTCTATAATTGGAACTTCATTTGCTGTTAATCTTTATCAAAGAGTTCTTATTAATCGAACTGTAAGCTTTATAAAGTCGTTTCAAACATCGCCTATAGGCTATATGGGCCTTTTCTCGCCACCTAACTTAGGTAGGCAAAATCACGTAAAAGCCCGAATGTCCTTTTCTCACCCTTTCGCTTAAGTTTTTAAGGATATTTTTGCCATTTTGTATCCGATTTTGCACCAAGATACCATTTAATAATTGGAACTTCATTTGCTGTTAATCTTTATCAAAGATTTCTTATTAATCGAACTGTAAGCTTTATAAAGTAGTTTCAAACATCGCCTATAGGCTATATGGGCCTTTTCTCGCCATCTAACTTAGGGTTTTTAGGGCAAACGGTTGTTGCATATACGATAACTAGATAGTACTCGAAGATACGAGTGCGGGAAGGTATAACTTTCGCCGATTGGAGGTAAACAAGCAAAGTTATGGCTAATTCGGTAAAATCTATTAAAACGCAAAATCACGTAAAAGCCCGAGTGTCCTTTTTTCAGCCTTTCGCTTAAGTTTTTAAGGATTTTTTGCCATTTTGTATCCGATTTTGCACCAAGATACCATTTAATAATTGGAACTTCATTTGCTGTTAATCTTTATCAAAGATTTCTTATTAATCGATCTGTAAGCTTTATAAAGTAGTTTCAAACATCGCCTATAGGCTATATGGGCCTTTTCTCGCCACCTAACTTAGTTTTTTTAGGGCAAACGGTTGCTGCATATACGATAACTAGATAGTACTCGAAGATACGAATGCGGGAAGGTATAACTCTCGCCGATTGGAGGTAAACAAGCAAAGTTATGGCTAATTCGGTAAAATCTATCGAAACGCAAAATCACGTAAAAGTCCGAATGTCCTTTTCTCACCCTTTCGCTTAAGTTTTTAAGGATATTTTTGCCATTTTGTATCCGATTTTGCACAAAGATACCATTTAATAATTGGGACTTCATTTGCTGTTAATCTTCATCAAAGATTTCTTATTAATCGAACTGTAAGCTTTGTAAAGTCGTTTCAAACATCCCCTATAGGCTATATGGGCCTTTTCTCGCCACCTAATTTAGGTTTTTTAAGGAAAACGGTTGCTGCATATACAATAACTAGACAGTACTCGAAGATACGAATGCGGGAAGGTATAACTTTCGCCGATTGGAGGTAAACAAGCAAAGTTATGGCTAATTCAGTAAAATCTATCAAAACGCAAAATCACGTAAAGGCCCGAATGTACTTTTCTCACACTTTCGCTTAAGTTTTTAAGGATATTTTTGCCATTTTGTATCCGATTTTGCACCAAGATACCATTTAATAATTGGGACTTCATTTGCTGTTAATCTTCATCAAAGATTTCTTATTAATCGAACTGTAAGCTTTATAAAGTCGTTTCAAACATCGCCTATAGGCTATATGGGCCTTTTCTCGCCACCGAACTGAGGTTTTTTAAGGAAAACGGTTGCTGCATATACAATAACTAGACAGTACTCGAAGATACGAATGCGGGAAGGTATAACTTTCGCCGATTGGAGGTAAACAAGCAAAGTTATGGCTAATTCGGTAAAATCTATCAAAACGCAAAATTACGTAAAAGCCCGAATGTCCTTTTCTCACACTTTCGCTTAAGTTTCTAAGGATATTTTTGCCATTTTGTATCCGATTTTGCACCAAGATACCATTCTATAATTGGAACTTCATTTGCTGTTAATCTTTATCAAAGAGTTCTTATTAATCGAACTGTAAGCTTTATAAAGTCGTTTCAAACATCGCCTATAGGCTATATGGGCCTTTTCTCGCCACCTAACTTAGGTAGGCAAAATCACGTAAAAGCCCGAATGTCCTTTTCTCACCCTTTCGCTTAAGTTTTTAAGGATATTTTTGCCATTTTGTATCCGATTTTGCACCAAGATACCATTTAATAATTGGAACTTCATTTGCTGTTAATCTTTATCAAAGATTTCTTATTAATCGAACTGTAAGCTTTATAAAGTAGTTTCAAACATCGCCTATAGGCTATATGGGCCTTTTCTCGCCATCTAACTTAGGGTTTTTAGGGCAAACGGTTGTTGCATATACGATAACTAGATAGTACTCGAAGATACGAATGCGGGAAGGTATAACTTTCGCCGATTTGAGGTAAACAAGCAAAGTTATGGCTAATTCGGTAAAATCTATTAAAACGCAAAATCACGTAAAAGCCCGAATGTCCTTTTTTCAGCCTTTCGCTTAAGTTTTTAAGGATATTTTTGCCATTTTGTATCCGATTTTGCACCAAGATACCATTTAATAATTGGAACTTCATTTGCTGTTAATCTTTATCAAAGATTTCTTATTAATCGATCTGTAAGCTTTATAAAGTAGTTTCAAACATCGCCTATAGGCTATATGGGCCTTTTCTCGCCACCTAACTTAGTTTTTTTAGGGCAAACGGTTGCTGAATATACGATAACTAGATAGTACTCGAAGATACGAATGCGGGAAGATATAACTTTCGCCGATTGGAGGTAAACAAGCAAAGTTATGGCTAATTCGGTAAAATCTATCAAAACGCAAAATCACGTAAAAGCCCGAATGTCCTTTTCTCAGCCTTTCGCTTAAGTTTTTAAGGATATTTTTGCCATTTTGTATCCGATTTTGCACCAAGATACCATTTAATAATTGGAACTTCATTTGCTGTTAATCTTTATCAAAGATTTCTTATTAATCGAACTGTAAGCTTTATAATGTAGTTTCAAACATCGCCTATAGGCTATATGGGCCTTTTCTCGCCATCTAACTTAGGGTTTTTAGGGCAAACGGTTGCTGCATATACGATAACTAGATAGTACTCGAAGATACGAATGCGGGAAGGTATAACTTTCGCCGATTGGAGGTAAACAAGCAAAGTTATGGCTAATTCGGTAAAATCTATTAAAACGCAAAATCACGTAAAAGCCCGAATGTCCTTTTTTCAGCCTTTCGCTTAAGTTTTTAAGGATATTTTTGCCATTTTGTATCCGATTTTGCACCAAGATACCATTTAATAATTGGAACTTCATTTGCTGTTAATCTTTATCAAAGATTTCTTATTAATCGATCTGTAAGCTTTATAAAGTAGTTTCAAACATCGCCTATAGGCTATATGGGCCTTTTCTCGCCACCTAACTTAGGTTTTTTAGGGCAAACGGTTGCTGCATATACGATAACTAGATAGTACTCGAAGATACGAATGCGGGAAGGTATAACTTTCGCCGATTGGAGGTAAACAAGCAAAGTTATGGCTAATTCGGTAAAATCTATCAAAACGCAAAATCACGTAAAAGCCCGAATGTCCTTTTCTCACCCTTTCGCTTAAGTTTTTAAGGATATTTTTGCCATTTTGTATCCGATTTTGCACCAAGATACCATTTAATAATTGGAACTTCATTTGCTGTTAATCTTTATCAAAGATTTCTTATTAATCGAACTGTAAGCTTTATAAAGTAGTTTCAAACATCGCCTATAGGCTATATGGGCCTTTTCTCGCCATCTAACTTAGGGTTTTTAGGGCAAACGGTTGCTGCATATACGATAACTAGATAGTACTCGAAGATACGAATGCGGGAAGGTATAACTTTCGCCGATTGGAGGTAAACAAGCAAAGTTATGGCTAATTCGGTAAAATCTATTAAAACGCAAAATCACGTAAAAGCCCGAATGTCCTTTTTTCAGCCTTTCGCTTAAGTTTTTAAGGATATTTTTGCCATTTTGTATCCGATTTTGCACCAAGATACCATTTAATAATTGGAACTTCATTTGCTGTTAATCTTTATCAAAGATTTCTTATTAATCGATCTGTAAGCTTTATAAAGTAGTTTCAAACATCGCTTATAGGCTATATGGGCCTTTTCTCGCCACCTAACTTAGTTTTTTTAGGGCAAACGGTTGCTGCATATACGATAACTAGATAGTACTCGAAGATACGAATGCGGGAAGGTATAACTTTCGCCGATTGGAGGTAAACAAGCAAAGTTATGGCTAATTCGGTAAAATCTATCAAAACGCAAAATCACGTAAAAGCCCGAATGTCCTTTTCTCACCCTTTCGCTTAAGTTTTTAAGGATATTTTTGCCATTTTGTATCCGATTTTGCACCAAGATACCATTTAATAATTGGAACTTCATTTGCTGTTAATCTTTATCAAAGATTTCTTATTAATCGATCTGTAAGCTTTATAAAGTAGTTTCAAACATCGCCTATAGGCTATATGGGCCTTTTCTCGCCACCTAACTTAGTTTTTTTAGGGCAAACGGTTGCTGCATATACGATAACTAGATAGTACTCGAAGATACGAATGCGGGAAGATATAACTTTCGCCGATTGGAGGTGTACAAGCAAAGTTATGGCTAATTCGGTAAAATCTATCAAAACGCAAAATCACGTAAAAGCCCGAATGTCCTTTTCTCAGCCTTTCGCTTAAGTTTTTAAGGATATTTTTGCCATTTTGTATCCGATTTTGCACCAAGATACCATTTAATAATTGGGACTTCATTTGCTGTTAATCTTCATCAAAGATTTCTTATTAATCGAACTGTAAGCTTTATAAAGTCGTTTCAAACATCGCCTATAGGCTATATGGGCCTTTTCTCGCCACCGAACTGAGGTTTTTTAAGGAAAACGGTTGCTGCATATACAATAACTAGACAGTACTCGAAGATACGAATGCGGGAAGGTATAACTTTCGCCGATTGGAGGTAAACAAGCAAAGTTATGGCTAATTCGGTAAAATCTATCAAAACGCAAAATTACGTAAAAGCCCGAATGTCCTTTTCTCACACTTTCGCTTAAGTTTCTAAGGATATTTTTGCCATTTTGTATCCGATTTTGCACCAAGATACCATTCTATAATTGGAACTTCATTTGCTGTTAATCTTTATCAAAGAGTTCTTATTAATCGAACTGTAAGCTTTATAAAGTCGTTTCAAACATCGCCTATAGGCTATATGGGCCTTTTCTCGCCACCTAACTTAGGTAGGCAAAATCACGTAAAAGCCCGAATGTCCTTTTCTCACCCTTTCGCTTAAGTTTTTAAGGATATTTTTGCCATTTTGTATCCGATTTTGCACCAAGATACCATTTAATAATTGGAACTTCATTTGCTGTTAATCTTTATCAAAGATTTCTTATTAATCGAACTGTAAGCTTTATAAAGTAGTTTCAAACATCGCCTATAGGCTATATGGGCCTTTTCTCGCCATCTAACTTAGGGTTTTTAGGGCAAACGGTTGTTGCATATACGATAACTAGATAGTACTCGAAGATACGAATGCGGGAAGGTATAACTTTCGCCGATTTGAGGTAAACAAGCAAAGTTATGGCTAATTCGGTAAAATCTATTAAAACGCAAAATCACGTAAAAGCCCGAATGTCCTTTTTTCAGCCTTTCGCTTAAGTTTTTAAGGATATTTTTGCCATTTTGTATCCGATTTTGCACCAAGATACCATTTAATAATTGGAACTTCATTTGCTGTTAATCTTTATCAAAGATTTCTTATTAATCGATCTGTAAGCTTTATAAAGTAGTTTCAAACATCGCCTATAGGCTATATGGGCCTTTTCTCGCCACCTAACTTAGTTTTTTTAGGGCAAACGGTTGCTGAATATACGATAACTAGATAGTACTCGAAGATACGAATGCGGGAAGATATAACTTTCGCCGATTGGAGGTAAACAAGCAAAGTTATGGCTAATTCGGTAAAATCTATCAAAACGCAAAATCACGTAAAAGCCCGAATGTCCTTTTCTCAGCCTTTCGCTTAAGTTTTTAAGGATATTTTTGCCATTTTGTATCCGATTTTGCACCAAGATACCATTTAATAATTGGAACTTCATTTGCTGTTAATCTTTATCAAAGATTTCTTATTAATCGAACTGTAAGCTTTATAATGTAGTTTCAAACATCGCCTATAGGCTATATGGGCCTTTTCTCGCCATCTAACTTAGGGTTTTTAGGGCAAACGGTTGCTGCATATACGATAACTAGATAGTACTCGAAGATACGAATGCGGGAAGGTATAACTTTCGCCGATTGGAGGTAAACAAGCAAAGTTATGGCTAATTCGGTAAAATCTATTAAAACGCAAAATCACGTAAAAGCCCGAATGTCCTTTTTTCAGCCTTTCGCTTAAGTTTTTAAGGATATTTTTGCCATTTTGTATCCGATTTTGCACCAAGATACCATTTAATAATTGGAACTTCATTTGCTGTTAATCTTTATCAAAGATTTCTTATTAATCGATCTGTAAGCTTTATAAAGTAGTTTCAAACATCGCCTATAGGCTATATGGGCCTTTTCTCGCCACCTAACTTAGGTTTTTTAGGGCAAACGGTTGCTGCATATACGATAACTAGATAGTACTCGAAGATACGAATGCGGGAAGGTATAACTTTCGCCGATTGGAGGTAAACAAGCAAAGTTATGGCTAATTCGGTAAAATCTATCAAAACGCAAAATCACGTAAAAGCCCGAATGTCCTTTTCTCACCCTTTCGCTTAAGTTTTTAAGGATATTTTTGCCATTTTGTATCCGATTTTGCACCAAGATACCATTTAATAATTGGAACTTCATTTGCTGTTAATCTTTATCAAAGATTTCTTATTAATCGAACTGTAAGCTTTATAAAGTAGTTTCAAACATCGCCTATAGGCTATATGGGCCTTTTCTCGCCATCTAACTTAGGGTTTTTAGGGCAAACGGTTGCTGCATATACGATAACTAGATAGTACTCGAAGATACGAATGCGGGAAGGTATAACTTTCGCCGATTGGAGGTAAACAAGCAAAGTTATGGCTAATTCGGTAAAATCTATTAAAACGCAAAATCACGTAAAAGCCCGAATGTCCTTTTTTCAGCCTTTCGCTTAAGTTTTTAAGGATATTTTTGCCATTTTGTATCCGATTTTGCACCAAGATACCATTTAATAATTGGAACTTCATTTGCTGTTAATCTTTATCAAAGATTTCTTATTAATCGATCTGTAAGCTTTATAAAGTAGTTTCAAACATCGCTTATAGGCTATATGGGCCTTTTCTCGCCACCTAACTTAGTTTTTTTAGGGCAAACGGTTGCTGCATATACGATAACTAGATAGTACTCGAAGATACGAATGCGGGAAGGTATAACTTTCGCCGATTGGAGGTAAACAAGCAAAGTTATGGCTAATTCGGTAAAATCTATCAAAACGCAAAATCACGTAAAAGCCCGAATGTCCTTTTCTCACCCTTTCGCTTAAGTTTTTAAGGATATTTTTGCCATTTTGTATCCGATTTTGCACCAAGATACCATTTAATAATTGGAACTTCATTTGCTGTTAATCTTTATCAAAGATTTCTTATTAATCGATCTGTAAGCTTTATAAAGTAGTTTCAAACATCGCCTATAGGCTATATGGGCCTTTTCTCGCCACCTAACTTAGTTTTTTTAGGGCAAACGGTTGCTGCATATACGATAACTAGATAGTACTCGAAGATACGAATGCGGGAAGATATAACTTTCGCCGATTGGAGGTGTACAAGCAAAGTTATGGCTAATTCGGTAAAATCTATCAAAACGCAAAATCACGTAAAAGCCCGAATGTCCTTTTCTCAGCCTTTCGCTTAAGTTTTTAAGGATATTTTTGCCATTTTGTATCCGATTTTGCACCAAGATACCATTTAATAATTGGAACTTTATTTGCTGTTAATCTTTATCAAAGATTTCTTATTAATCGATCTGTAAGCTTTATAAAGTAGTTTCAAACATCGCCTATAGGCTATATGGGCCTTTTCTCGCCACCTAACTTAGGTTTTTTAGGGCAAACGGTTGCTGCATATACGATAACTAGATAGTACTCGAAGATACGAATGCGGGAAGGTATAACTTTCGCCGATTGGAGGTAAACAAGCAAAGTTATGGCTAATTCGGTAAAATCTATCAAAACGCAAAATCACGTAAAAGCCCGAATGTCCTTTTCTCAGCCTTTCGCTTAAGTTTTTAAGGATATTTTTGCCATTTTGTATCCGATTTTGCACCAAGATACCATTTAATAATTGGAACTTTATTTTCTGTTAATCTTTATCAAAGATTTCTTATTAATCGATCTGTAAGCTTTATAAAGTAGAGTCAAACATCGCCTATAGGCTATATGGGCCTTTTCTCGCCACCTAACTTAGGTTTTTTAGGGCAAACGGTTGCTGCATATACGATAACTAGATAGTACTCGAAGATACGAATGCGGGAAGGTATAACTTTCGCCGATTGGAGGTAAACAAGCAAAGTTATGGCTAATTCGGTAAAATCTATCAAAACGCAAAATCACGTAAAAGCCCGAATGTCCTTTTCTCAGCCTTTCGCTTAAGTTTTTAAGGATATTTTTGCCATTTTGTATCCGATTTTGCACCAAGATACCATTTAATAATTGGAACTTCATTTGCTGTTAATCTTTATCAAAGATTTCTTATTAATCGAACTGTAAGCTTTATAAAGTAGTTTCAAACATCGCCTATAGGCTATATGGGCCTTTTCTCGCCATCTAACTTAAGTTTTTTAGGGCAAACGGTTGCTGCATATACGATAACTAGATAGTACTCGAAGATACGAATGCGGGAAGGTATAACTTTCGCCGATTGGAGGTAAACAAGCAAAGTTATGGCTAATTCGGTAAAATCTATCAAAACGCAAAATCACGTAAAAGCCCGAATGTCCTTTTCTCACCCTTTCGCTTAAGTTTTTAAGGATATTTTTGCCATTTTGTATCCGATTTTGCACCAAGATACCATTTAATAATTGGAACTTCATTTGCTGTTAATCTTTATCAAAGATTTCTTATTAATCGAACTGTAAGCTTTATAAAGTAGTTTCAAACATCGCCTATAGGCTATATGGGCCTTTTCTCGCCATCTAACTTAAGTTTTTTAGGGCAAACGGTTGCTGCATATACGATAACTAGATAGTACTCGAAGATACGAATGCGGGAAGGTATAACTTTCGCCGATCGGAGGTAAACAAGCAAAGTTATGGCTAATTCGGTAAAATCTATCAAAACGCAAAATCACGTAAAAGCCCGAATGTCCTTTTCTCAGCCTTTCGCTTAAGTTTTTAAGGATATTTTTGCCATTTTGTATCCGATTTTGCACCAAGATACCATTTAATAATTGGAACTTCATTTGCTGTTAATCTTTATCAAAGATTTCTTATTAATCGAACTGTAAGCTTTATAAATTCGTTTCAAACATCGCCATTAGAATCATATGTCCTTTTCCACCACCTAACTTAGGTTTTTTAAGAAATATGCTTGATACATATACGATAACTAGATAGTACTCAAAGATACGAATGCGGGAAGGTATAACTTTAACCGAGTGCTGGTGAACAAACCAAGTAATGGTCCTATTAAAGAATAAATTGAATATATTTTGATTTGTCAAATACGGAATGGTCATTTTAATCAAAAATTGACTTTTTTTACCATTAAATAGCGTATATTTTATTCGATTTCAAACCGATTTGAAAACGAAATACCATTCATGAATCAGGCTTTCAGTCTGCTTCGATCTGCATCAAAGAATCCAAAAATTAAACAAAAAAAATTTATCCGATTTTTCAAAATTTTGAAAGGGGTATCATCATCATTTTTTTCAAAAATCGAAAAAATTTTTTTTGATCGATATTTTATATCTTTGGATGCAGGTAAAGAAAGATTGAAGCTCTGATTCGAAAATGGGCTTTCGTTTCAAAATCGGTTGCGATTTAGTTCAGATATTGCAATAAAACTGTTCCAAAAATTGGAAATTTTACATTTTCACAGTATAGAAAGTGGACATATGTGAAAACTCATTTTATCATCCTTTTGCTTAAGTTTTTAAGGATTTTTTTGCCATTTTGTATCCGATTTTGCACCAAGATACCATTTAATAATTGGGACTTCATTTGCTGTTAATCTTCATCAAAGATTTCTTATTAATCGAACTGTAATCTTTATAAAGTTGTTTCAAACATCGCCTATAGGCTATATGGGCCTTTTCTCGCCACCTAACTTAGGTTTTTTAGGGCAAACGGTTGCTGCATATACGATAACTAGATAGTACTCGAAGATACGAATGCGGGAAGATATAACTTTCGCCGATTGGAGGTAAACAAGCAAAGTTATGGCTAATTCGGTAAAATCTATCAAAACGCAAAATCACGTAAAAGCCCGAATGTCCTTTTCTCACCCTTTCGCTTAAGTTTTTAAGGATATTTTTGCCATTTTGTATCCGATTTTGCACCAAGATACCATTTAATAATTGGAACTTCATTTGCTGTTAATCTTTATCAAAGATTTCTAATTAATCGATCTGTAAGCTTTATAAAGTAGTTTCAAACATCGCCTATAGGCTATATGGGCCTTTTCTCGCCACCTAACTTAGGTTTTTTAGGGCAAACGGTTGCTGCATATACGATAACTAGATAGTACTCGAAGATACGAATGCGGGAAGGTATAACTTTCGCCGATTGGAGGTGTACAAGCAAAGTTATGGCTAATTCGGTAAAATCTATCAAAACGCAAAATCACGTAAAAGCCCGAATGTCCTTTTCTCACCCTTTCGCTTAAGTTTTTAAGGATATTTTTGCCATTTTGTATCCGATTTTGCACCAAGATACCATTTAATAATTGGAACTTCATTTGCTGTTAATCTTTATCAAAGATTTCTTATTAATCGAACTGTAAGCTTTATAAAGTAGTTTCAAACATCGCCTATAGGCTATATGGGCCTTTTCTCGCCATCTAACTTAGGGTTTTTAGGGCAAATGGTTGCTGCATATACGATAACTAGATAGTACTCGAAGATACGAATGCGGGAAGGTATAACTTTCGCCGATTGGAGGTAAACAAGCAAAGTTATGGCTAATTCGGTAAAATCTATTAAAACGCAAAATCACGTAAAAGCCCGAATGTCCTTTTTTCAGCCTTTCGCTTAAGTTTTTAAGGATATTTTTGCCATTTTGTATCCGATTTTGCACCAAGATACCATTTAATAATTGGGACTTCATTTGCTGTTAATCTTCATCAAAGATTTCTTATTAATCGAACTGTAATCTTTATAAAGTTGTTTCAAACATCGCCTATAGGCTATATGGGCCTTTTCTCGCCACCTAACTTAGTTTTTTTAGGGCAAACGGTTGCTGCATATACGATAACTAGATAGTACTCGAAGATACGAATGCGGGAAGATATAACTTTCGCCGATTGGAGGTAAACAAGCAAAGTTATGGCTAATTCGGTAAAATCTATCAAAACGCAAAATCACGTAAAAGCCCGAATGTCCTTTTCTCACCCTTTCGCTTAAGTTTTTAAGGATATTTTTGCCATTTTGTATCCGATTTTGCACCAAGATACCATTTAATAATTGGAACTTCATTTGCTGTTAATCTTTATCAAAGATTTCTAATTAATCGATCTGTAAGCTTTATAAAGTAGTTTCAAACATCGCCTATAGGCTATATGGGCCTTTTCTCGCCACCTAACTTAGGTTTTTTAGGGCAAACGGTTGCTGCATATACGATAACTAGATAGTACTCGAAGATACGAATGCGGGAAGGTATAACTTTC